>VNJT01012087.1:0-12763 GCA_008042655.1 Drosophila burlai
AGATACATTTTATGAAAGCAGCAAAACTCAATATAAAAAAAAACAACGAAAAGAAGAAGAAGAACTTTCTGACTGTTTGCTTTCGCGAGTACTAAAATAAGATAAATGTTGCAAGCGAAAAAGCTAAATGCGTTGCCAGATCAGAACTAAATGATTTTATATTTTTCGAAAACTAAATATGGAGGGAAATTAAAAAAAAAAAAACATTACTAGCAGCGCGTTTCTTGTCCTCAGAAGATAGGTTAATTTAATAAAGTGATAATAAAATATGGGAATTAATTTACAAAAGACATTTTAAATAAGCAAAAAATCCGTCATTGGGCGGCGACGGCGTTGGTGCTTTCTCTTATTGGCTTGAGCTTCATAGTTACGAATACATCAATAAATAGTATTCCAATATAGAATCCGTTCATGTTCATTATAATTTAACTTTAAAGTTTTCATGCTCAAGGCAATTAACAGGAGGCACCAATGCCATCGCCGCCCACAGACGGTGTTTTTCCTTATTTAAAATGTCTTTTGTTAATTAAATCCCATATAATAACCCTTATCGTTACGGCATTGATTAAATAAACCTTTTCCTGGGGATAATAAAAGCGATCCATGCGAGCAATGATTTTATTTACTTTTTTTATTTTTTGAACTGTCCTCCATATCCTGCTTTCGAAATAAATAAATTTTTTTATTTCAATGCGGAATCACAGCTATTTTGTTCCCTGATCTGGCAACGCTCTTACCCGTTTCACTAGGCTGAATCTATCTTATGTTAAAACCCGAAAAAGCGAAAAGTCAGAAAGTTCTTCTTCTTCTTCTTTTCGCTATGGTTTTTTTATATGAAGTTTGTCCGCTTTAAGAAAATTTATCTTATGTTATTACCTAGCTATAAAGTTTACAGCTGGACATATGTGTCAGTGTGACCACATTTCCACCTTTTCTTAAAATTTTTTGGTCACACGGGTTACCGACCGAAATTTCCTGTGAATCTCCCATCCAACCACCAGACTTACGGTAATGTATTTATGTCAAATTATGTACGAGATTTTTGATGTTTCTCCATCTCTAAAAGCTACAGACCATCAAATGCACATAATTCGAAACAAATTATAAAGGAGGCGGAAATTAAAAAATAAAAGTGAAAGAGTAAAAAAGTTAAAAAGTGAGTGTGAATTAGACATTACAAATCAAAAAACATCGATAATTGTATACATCGAAATACTCACATCTTTAGTTTGGTAAAATAATAAAGAAAGAGTTTTGTTTGCCAGAAATAAGTAAAAATGGCAGATAAATATTCATCAGATCTTTGTCGAATTGTGATTGCTCATATTACGCAAACTATAGGCTATAGTAGCACTTTAAGTGCACCATTGGAACTACTTCAAGATGTTATGCAAAAGTTTATGCATGAGTTTGCCTGTGACCTCCATGGACACATGGAACATGGTGGGTTTTGAACAGACTTTAAATCTATGTACTTTCCTACTTACATTTAATTTACTTTTTTTTTACGTTAGCTAATCGTCTCGAGCCAAGTGTTAATGATGCTCGTCACAGTTTAAAAAGTCTTAGTATTAATGTACAAGAGTTATTGGATTATATTGGTAATGTAGAACCAGTGGGTTTTTCCCGCAATGTACCGCAGTTTCCCATTAAAAGGGCATCGAATATGAACTTTTTGAAGCCGGGCAGTGCCGAAACACTCACGCGACCTATACACATCTTTGAATATTTGCCACCGATGCAGGAAACTACTGAGTGCAGGGAGACAGGAGAAAAGGCAGAATTTACACAGAAACTAGATGATCATCTCTGTGCCAATACAGAAATTGCTGATAAACTTGGCTGCTTTAATCATCATAATATAGAATCGCAGTCTCCTAACCCAGCTACTACGTTGCATTTCCCTTCATCAAACAATAGTAAAACCGTTGACTCGGATCAGAATCGCTCCATGTGGGAATTAAGCAGTGTGGTGATGACAACTGGCGGATTTATCAGTCCAGCTATTGAAGGGAAGCTGCCAGAAACCTTTGTGCCGGACATAATTGGTAAGAAAATTTAATTTTAAATTAAAAAAACAACGTCGAATTAATTAAAGAATTTGTATGACAAATTTCAAATCAATCGGACAGACCTTCCTTAAAATATTGAACATTTTGTATAAAAGTGTCTTTTATTTTCTTTAGAGGAATACAAAGGACTAGACGCACCGCCCATAGCATCGTTAATTCCCACACCGTTGGCCTGCTCCCCCAAATTAGGAACGAGGAAGATAAACGCTCCATTGCCAGAATCAGAAACAGAATTAAATGATAGGCAAATATCTGCAACAATAACTACATCCAATGCCAGTTCCGATCCATCATTATTTACAAATAATAATTTACCCACCGCTAAAGCATCAACTAAGAAGAATAAAAAACAAAAAGAAGATTTGAGTCGCGATAAAACCGATTCGATAAAAACCCAGGAAAAAGCCCAACGAAAAGCCTTGAAGTTATATCAAAAATTAGCAAAGAATCAGGGTAATGAAAGTCAAATGTTAAATTTGAAAAAGTCGAAAAAGTCGTCGGCCGATGGAAATAATAAATCACAACAACTCGAAAAGCTAATGAGAAAACAGGCTAAGCTAAGACAAAAGCAATTAAAGTGCTTAACAATTAAAGACAAAAGTCTAGATAATGTGGAAAATCCTGAAAATTTAAATGCAGCTGTAAGTTTAATTACAGCAAATCCAGAAACGATTAAAAATTGCACTGAGCTGGTATCTGCTGTGTCGTCCGCAAACCAGAACGAAACCGATCAGAGTTCGGGACTTGTATTGACAGAAGCAAAAAAGACTTGCGAGCCAGAACGTAATAAGCTGGATATATTTAAGAAAATAACAAAGCAGAGAGCGGTGGTCATACCACCTAGTAATGCATTTGGTAAACCCATAATAACAGTAAGCCCAACACCAATAATAAGCTTGCCCTCTGGGACAACCATAACTCCTACAAATGCACCAACAACCCCTCTGCCTTTGCCATTGATTTCTTTAAATCCAGAGACAACAATCAGAAATTGTAATACAACAACGGAGGAAGTTAATTCCATTGACATATTAGTTAAGCCCAAAAAAAGGGGTCGCAAGCCGGGTGGGAAAAATCAAATAAAACCAACCCCTCAATCTTTAATTAACCTACCTATTCCCAATTTAATGAATTCAGCAAACATATCCACTGAGCAGCAGCCACTTAATCTAACCAATTTCGCAGCAGATCAAACAGTAAATTTAATTTCAAAAAATGTGTTTTTAAAAGAAAAGAGAGAACGGAAAAAAGGCAAATTGAAATATGAAACACCAACGTTAAGCGTAGATAAAAATTCCAAGGAAATAAATAAGAACCTGATGTACACTTTGCCCGAAAAAATCGCTTCGTTAACCAAAATCAATGTTGGTCATGAGCAGCAGTTTGTCACACCCCCAAATGTAACTGCAACTGCACCCTTATACCAAGGAGGAGCATCACCAGCAGGTATGGTGGCAATGCCTTTGCTGCCACTCCTACATTTTCCACCGCAGCCGGGTTTGATACCCACTGGTCCACCACCTGGACTTTTCCCAGGAGTAGTATCTGGTCTGGTGGGATTTGGTAGTGGAGGGAATGTCAACAAGGTGGGAATACCTCCATTTTTTGCCTTCTCGTCGGGTCCACCAGATACTTCTTCTTCTGTTGCTGTGAAAGATGATGGTATGTGTAGAATTTGATTGAATTCGTTAAATTCGTATTATATACAAGACAATAAATCCATTCATAGCTACAAACTCGGATCAATTGAAACTGTTTTGTCAGACGTCCTCGGAAAATCGAAACTACTGCAATGTAGCACCTTTAATCCCGCCCGACGCTATCAAACTAACCGAATGTAAGTTATTACAACCCACAAAAACTGTTTCAAGTTGAAACACGTTGAAACTCAGCGTTGACTAATTAGGGAAACCTGTCGAAAACTCGACTAAATACTGTAAATAATTTGGAGACTTGAATCTCCCTCTCACACACGACGAAAATTGCAAAAACACATAACAAACACTTTAATCTTATTAATTTCGAAAATGTAGAAGGAGAAGTTTGGTCTCAAGAAACATTACAAAATTAACACTAAAAAACTTTATTTGAAATCTCTCTTAAAAGGTGGAGAAGTAGCTTGTGTACCTCCTACTAATGTGGACAATGCATATGCGCTGACTCTGCAAAAAGGCAAAAAGGCTACTGGAAATCTGGGCGATCCCATTGAAGTCTCAGACGAAGATTCTAATGAAGCTATAGGAAAAGGAGGAGGAAAGCCAGAAACCCAGTCCCAGATGGATTTAAGAAATATGCTGCCCATACATGATAAGGTTAAGAATTTCAAGAGCCCCGTGAAATTGAGCCTGATAAGCAGCAGTGCTCCACCATCCGCCTGCTCCACATCCACATCTTCCACCATTTCTGCCACATCAACATTTCCGCCGCGATTTCAATTGCCCACTTTTATGGGCGGCGGCGACAAGTTTAGTTTGGCGGGTGGAGCAGATCTTATACCATTATCACGCGTGGATTGCGGCTCTGCATATTCCTCGCAGAAGGTGCCCTCCAATAGCTTGACAGCTCAGCAGTATACCAACAACGATGATCATCAATCATCGTTTTTGCCCAAGTTTCCGGCATACGAAGACATTACCATAACACCAACAGGAGGAGTAATATCTTCGACAGATCTCAACAAGCAGCGCAAGCATCACAAGAAGCTCAAAAAAATTAAAGAGGGCAAGGTGAAGAAAAAAAAGGACAAGAAAGATAAAACAAAGGATCTTATTTTGGGCCACGGGGGAGTAACGACTACATCCTCCGATAAGAGTGACAAGAAAAAACAGAAGAAAAAGAAAAATAATCAACAGGTTTGTATCTTTTAAATTCGTTGTACTTTTAAGCTATAATTTTATTTTGCTTATAACTTCAAATGTGTTACAAAAAGGTTTAGTTTTGAAAAGTCGCCACAAGCTGATCGTGTATTATAATATATATTATAGACCACACCCATAATCCATATACCCGATGATGACGGGGATGAGGGTTTGGCTTTAACCAGCAACATCGTCGAACGTGGCCCCGCTGCAAACTTATTTGTGGGCGCAACACCTGCAACAACTGCAATCTCCCCAAAGTCGACTCCGATTTCGACTCCTTCTCCAACACAGATACCAAAATTAACGCTGAAACTAAGTGGAAAGTCCACTCCTTTGCCACCACTGTCTGGTGAAACGATGGACGAAGAAACACCCCCTCCGACTATCCAACGGGAAAGAGATCATTCGCCGGAGCTAGCTCGCTTCTCTCCATTGGTTACTGGTCCACCAAAAACGAAACAATGTATTATTTTTAACCAAAACCTAATTAAATAATACAATACCTATAATTTTTCTCTAAATTTTCAGCTGATTCAATTACACCAACGGCAAACGCCGCACCTATCTTAGCCAATCTTGCAGACAATTCTCCTGTGAATCCCTCCTCAGCTGGGCAGATGCTATCATCGTTAGTACCTGGCCCAACGAATGCCCGAACTCTCCATCCACCATTGGCATCATCTTCATCCGGTTGGATGTCACAAATCACAAATAATAGCGCTAATACCCATTCCTCAGCCACATCAACGCTCTCTGCAAGCTCCGTTCTATTGCCACAACAGTTAATGCTGATGACGACGACTACGACGACTTCCAAACCAAATATAAATAATTTTTCATCAACAAACGTAGCAGCAGCAGGAATGACGGGAAGAACGTCCAATACATCCAATAATCCCGCAGAAAATCTCTCACAAATTGTGGAACCCAAAAATCATCATCGTCCTTCGTCCTATGTGGATGCCGAAGGCAATCGTATTTGGATTTGTCCTGCGTGCGGCAAAGTGGATGACGGATCTGCCATGATTGGCTGCGATGGTTGTGATGCCTGGTATCATTGGTATTATTATTTAACCATTCGAAAATATCTAGGTACTATTATAATGAAATACATCTATTTTAGGATCTGTGTGGGCATTACCATAGCTCCCAAGGACAACGATGATTGGTTCTGTCGAGTTTGCATCACGAAAAAGAAAGTCGGAAGTTCGGACAAAAAAGCCAAAAAACGAAATAAGAAAAAAATGAACTAAAAATAAAATTTGAAAAATGGAAACCCAGCTTGATGATCAGCAAAAAAAAGGATCGTAAAAATAGTACGCTACCTTTTCTCCGATACTTGACGCAGATTGCTGATAGAGTCAATCGATGATTGAAATATCGTTAATAAGAATGTAAACAAAGAAAATATAAATATTAATATTTTAACATGAAATACTGTTGGTTTTGCTTGGGGATATGCTTTAATTTCAAGCCGAGTTATTTTACGGCGGGGCGTGATCACTGATTGCTTTACCACCTGTAACCAAACATATTACGAAATGTGATGTGTTATTTTACCTGCAACTACAAATTTTATGATAATTTATCTCTGATGCTTAAGCGGACATACGATAAATTCATTAGCCACCCCATTTTTATTATTGTACAATTAATAAATGCTCATAATTTTGGAGAAACATTTTTAATATGCCGTCTTTCCCAGTTACGAGTATTATTTTTCTTTTCCACTATGCTTAGATGAGTGAGTGCCCAATATTAACGTTATTGCATATAGACTTGATCATTATCGAAACACCATCATCCTCTTAGAAGACTTTTAAAACAAACAACAAAAAATGTAAATATTTTTCGAATTTTTCTGATCTTTACAATTTTGTAATGGTAAATATATTAAAAATTGTAGGTAACTCAGCAAAAAACAAAATTCCTATTCGTTTTGTATTATTTGCGACGTTCCCTTTATAAGTTATTTAAATATCATCAGTGAATAACTCTACTGAGAATTCTAAACCGAAGATCGCAAATCAAAAACTCTGCTGCATATTTCCGATCAAACCGATGGTAATACAAGTTCTTAAGGATATGGCCGGTTATATTATTTAATTATCGTAAACATCGTTTTGATTTTCACTTCTATTAAAAAAAGTTTTTCGTTAGCAGATTTAAAAGAATTGGCTTTGATTAGTGTAAGCATCAGTGAGACTGTTTACTTGAGACTAGAACAAATGTTAGAATTCAAAAAATTGTAATTGGGAAACGGCAAATATTGTAACATAATTTTTTTCAAATTTAAACTGTAGCTCCATTGGCATTGCTGCTTGCTTCCAGATCGCTCTGATCCTGAGGCAAACAAACAATTTGTGCTGTGGCAGCGGCGACGCTTGTTTCAGATCCTTCAGATCCAGATGCTGTTTGTGCTGCTGTTGCTGTTGCAATCATAGAGTCTTTCTTATGGGTACTGCTGCTATTGCAAGTGGAATCACTATTTGCACTACTACTATTATTGCTGCTGAGAGCCATCCTTTGCATTTGTCGTATGACTGTAGCCGCATAATAAGCTTGCTGAAAAGAAAGTGATAAAATGTATTAAATATTCATTTATACATATTTCAACAACTCACCTTCCAGCGTGATTTTGCAAAGTTCTTTTTCAGCTGCTCAGAGACGGTTCCATGAATATTTCTGCTACTTGCCTCATTACCAGAAATCCTACAATAAATAAGAGGAAACATATATATAAATAAATATACACTACTAGGGACTAGTTTGCGTAGAAACGGACAGACGGAGGTCACTGGATCGACTCGGCTGTTGATGCTGATCAAGAATATATATTTTTTAGGGGGGGTCCTTCACTGAGTTGCAAAATTCGGACTAAAATTATAATACTTTGCAAGGGTACGGAAACATTAAATTTAATGAATTAGCACCTAAATTGAATCTAAGTTAAAAAAGAATAGCCTGAAGGCCTTAGTTGCACTGGATTAACGCATTGTAATTGGAACATGTATTTTTTATTACAATAAAAATAACAATAATATATACAATAATAATATTACTATACTATATTACTATATTACTAGCCCCGACAACCATTAATTCGTCCGACAAGCATTTTTAGTAAACGATATTGTCAATAATGGATACCACACCAAACATATTTTTAATTCATGGAATATTCTATTTACCTAACTTTTAAACATAAAAATCTTCAATTTCGAAAAAGCAACAACAAGATTATAATTATAATATGGCTAAAGAGCTTGCCTTACAAATTAAAAGTACTACTTACCAGGCATGAGCCAACGCTTCCTTACATGTAAATCGCTTTTCTACGGTTACACACATTAGGTTTCTAATAAAGTGTTTGGCCGACTCGCTGATTTCATCCCAATACGGCGAATCAAATTCAAACTCTCCTAAAAAATATTGAAACAAAATTATTTAGATAACCTCCTGTACATATTTCAATACCAATTTTAAATACCTTTTAAAATCTGTGCGAATAAATTGGCATCATTTTCATCATAGAACGGGGGATAGCCACATAATAGAATGTAGGATATTACTCCAATACTCCACACATCGACGGCTTTGCCATATGGCTTTTGCGCTAGCACCTCGGGTGCAACATAACCGGGCGTTCCACATGCCGTTGCCATAATGCCCGAGTCTTCCATTTTGGATAATCCAAAATCACTAATCATTATTTTGCTATCATCTTCAGCGCTGTAGTAAAGTAAGTTTTCCGGCTATATACGAAAAATTAGAATAATTCCTGTTACTACTTTTACAAAAGCTTAAACAACAACCCCCAAACAATTATTACTTTGCCAATTTTTAACATATTTTCATATAATTTGAGATATGGAAATTTTGTATTATTCTAGAATTTTGTAATATTGATTACAACATTTTGTGTAAGTAAAGTTAAACGCTACTTACCTTAAGATCACGATGCACGACACCCTGTTCATGCATATAATCGACAGCCTCTAAAATTTGTCTGATCAGATGAGAAGCGTCCTTTTCCGTGTATGATCCCTTTTCAACAATCCGATCGAAAAGTTCACCTCCAGTAACTCTGTAAAATTAATGAAAACAAAACATAAAAGTATAATTTGAGCAGAATAGAGTAAGAATATTCACACATACAACTCCATGACGAGGTACACCTTGGATTTGTCCTCATATGTTTCCAACAATTGGACTATATTTGGATGAGTTAATCTGAAAAGGTAGAATTGTGAAGGTATATTTTTAAATATTGAATTGAATCAATAAGCATTATTGGAAGCAAAATTATTATCTTCAAAAGGTTCTGATGATTTCCTCAAATGTTTATATTGATGAACGTAACGTAATCATACCCTGAAAAATGTTTATGCATATTCTTCAAACTCATTAGCATTTTTTTTTTTTAAATAAACTCAAAACGTCTGAGTGCACAATAGAGAGGATCTCGGGGATATAGAACTCACCGCCTTCCATTTGGACATTTGCCATCGAAATGATTTGCACTGAACCTAAACACACATGAAAAGAAAGCAAATTAAAGCAAACAGGAAAGTTTTTTGACAAAAAAAGTAAAAAAAAAAAATAAATAAATAAAAAAAAATAAATAAATAAATAATTAAAATATAAACTTAGAAAATAAATATATTAAAAATAGTATAGATTAATTTTATTCAATTACTGCATATTGCAGGGAAGACAAATTTTCAAAGCAAAATATTTTATTAGTCGAAAACATAATCAGAATAGTTAAACACGCATTATTTCATGAACATTTTATGGAAATACATATATGCAATAAGAATGTCGTATCCCAATCCTGAATCTAACTGTTATCCTGTTAAGCAGCACACACATTATGATATTACCACATTTTTGGGCACATGGCTTACCTCCTCAACACACGTATTTCATTTTCCAGTGATTCTTCCTTGCCCTTTAACGCTTTCTTATCGATTATTTTAACGGCAAAATGATCGCCTGGCGTCTCCTTACTTTCGGCTAAACGTACTTCTGAGAAGGCACCACTGTCGTAGTGGAAAGAGATATAAGAGATTACTCTGTTTTATTAATTATAGTACCACCTCTTGCAACTTACGTCCCCAACAGTCCATGGAGGTTATATTTCTCTTCAATTGACACTTGTTTGTTTAACTCTTTGATATCCCTCGCCTTGGCCTTCTTCCCGGAATCCTTTTTGCCAAAGAGGGGCATTTTTTTTCGTAAAATGTTCAATTGTTTTGGAATCGAATTTCAGCACGTAACTGCGTAGATATAGCGCATAACTATATTGACTTCAGACTTTGAACAATATTGTTTGAAAAATGGAAAATACATATATTATATATCATTATCAGTAAAATTCACTTGTTTTCGATTCGAGCTTATAATTAAGAATGTCACGGCTCAGAGTTTGCGGTTAAAGGTTAGTTTTGAGCTGATAATTACTTAGAAACACGTACATTCTCTCGAGAACACCCATATGTACTTATTTATACACAACAAAATGTTTACGTAGTATAGATATGTACATACATTTACATATATACATAGGTACATGTACGTATGTTTACATATTTGAAGTGGTTCTAAATTGTATAAATATAAAAACTTGTAAGCTAAAAAAAAAAAAAGGAAAGTAAATAATTTAAATTAGACGAATTTTTCAATAACATTACATAGAGACACCACACAATCTTTATCTTAACTTTTTTATTTTTATTATAACATTTCCTATTATGTACTATTGTAAATAGTAATTTTATATAGAAAATTACGAAGAGGATATACGAATGTTAATTTTTTTTAAAGGACACACAAAATTACATATTTGCGCGTACTTTTATGGTATTTATAATTAAATAAAAAGTATAATTATAATAATATCAAAATATTGTGACTTGCATCAAATAGTGTCTGTTCTGCCGATGCATTTAACATTTGTTCACTTTATAGCTTTCTGTTTTATTTATTTAAAATGAAATACACGCTAGAGTGAAAATAACAATTAAAAATATTTTGTGTAGTATTGATTTATTGATTTACATTCAGCGCATGCGAAACTTATAGAGGCACAATTAGAGTGACAATTCAATTTTTCCTCAAAAATGCCTAACAACAAATGGAAATGACTGTCACACTTTATAAACATTTTTCCGGTGCCAAACAGATTAAAGAGACCGTGGCTTTAGTGTATTTCGTATTCGATAGATACTATTTGTTATCGATAGATAGCATTTTTACTCGCCTATTGTTTTCATCTTATCTCATCTCAAATGAAAAGTGCATTGTAAATTGAAATACGAGTATTTCAATTTTTTTTAAAGGACGCGTTAATAAATATGCAACAAATATCATTCGCATTGCCGCTACTAAATTACTTATTTAGTCACTACTTTTTTACGTGATAAACAACAAAAATATTACCGAAAAACTTCTAAGCGAACCGCTGCTTTAAGCCGAGATGCTCTGAAAAAAGTGTGTATACCGTATACAGTATGTATGTATACATAAACTAAACGGTTTACAAAATACAATAATAAATAAAAACAATAATTTAAAAACTAATTAATTAAAGTGGAACTGACGAAAGAGCGAAAAATCCCAAGAAACTTAAAAAAAACTCAAGGAAATCAAAGATGTAGCATCCTTTTTCATTGTAATAAGCATGTTTGTACATATGTACGTACATCTGTGTACATACTTATATACATATATGTATATGCAATGTGAGAGCAGTAATAAATAAATAAATTCAAGAATTAAAATTCAAAAATAAATAATAGCAATCTTTTCAGAACTAAATAATTAAGTGGCTAGCTGATTGATTAAAGTGAAACTCATACCATTCTTTTTTTTTGTCCTTATAATACATACATATGTAATATATGATATACTTAATATGTACATATGAAAAGTTTTTGAATTAATGAATAAATATGGGATTTCGGAGAATGTATCAAGTCCGCACACATGACTGATTTATTTCAAAATAGCAAGTTTTTTTGAATGCTTACATTTATATAAACATTTTAAACTATGTTTTCCCTTATCCTCAGTTTTAATAATATCGCGAAATGATGTCAATATTTGGCATAAATGAGCAAAATCATGCTCAAAGGTCATTCAAATTGACGAAATACAAATAAACAACACACATACTCGGAGCCACTACTGGAAGTTCCAATATAGAAAAAGCATCTTTTGAATATGTTTGGAAATAATACACATATGTATATAAAATGGAATACCATCATCATTGTCTTGATCGAAAGGAAGGAATCACTTTAAAAGAGAATTCAACTCAACACTCTTCCAAAATAAATCGTGCGACTTCCCTTTTACAAAATCAAACCATTAGCATAGTGCTTTTTGCGGACACTGGAAGACTTCCTGTTCCTGCACGAACCAACGATAAAACTGTTATAAGAATGACATTATTGGGATTCGGTTGGCTGATTTTATTATTATTTAACTTGCAATTGACACAGGCCGATCAAGGTGCGAAAAAACGCAATATTATTTTCAGCTCGATGGTATTTAAAATATATATGTTTTGCAGTTGTTCTTTTGGATACAACTAGAGAAGCTACTTTGGAATGGACAAGGTATCCCTATGGTCCTCAAGCCCAGACGCCAGGGGTAAGAAGATTTTATTAAAAATATTAATTTGTATTATAAGGTATAATTATTGATTTTAATTTTCACATTATAAATTTAATTGCAACGGAATGTTCTACTTTTAAAGAGAATCACACTTACTTCATCCCATAAATAACTTCATATTTGGCAAAAAAAAAATCCAATCATATG
>VNJT01012100.1:0-28537 GCA_008042655.1 Drosophila burlai
CGCCGGCATTTCGCTGCAACAGCACAATGGCATCTGTGTGGCTCTGGAAGCTACCCTGAATCCTGTCCAGCTGTGCCCGGGTAAAATTCTCATTCAATTCCTCCCAATTCACCTGATCTTTGACGGGCTTCTTGGTTTTAGTCGGCGAAACGGACACCCAAGGAAGACCTTTTAGTGAATAAATGGTTAGTGGTTCCTGCCTGTGGGCTCTGTGGCCATTCACCACAATTTGGCCACTCAGCAAAGTAAGCACCAATGTTCCGTACAGCTCAATGTTCTCCTTAATTACGGCTATGACGTAGTTGCTCTTAAGACTATTCTCGAAGACGCTAAGCTCGGTATGAGTGCTTTGCGGGTTTCTATAAAAGGGTGCATCATTTGGTTGGGAAACATGAATCGGTTCTGTTATAGAAGTGTCTGTATGGGATTGCCTGCTTTGGACATGAGCTTCTACAGTAATTTCGGCCTCTTCGCGTTGGTTTTTCTCTGCAATCTCCTCTTTCCCCATCTCATTCTTCATAGGCTCATAGCCCAGTGCATTTTTGAGGGGCTCATCAAAGATTTCTTCGATAATCAGAGGTTCTTTCTGCAAATGCGGCGGTGTATCATCAAAGAATCCGTCAATACTAGGTGGTTCATAGGTGGAGTCGTCGCTATCAAAGATACTAGAGCCCAAATCAAAGGTTTCAGACTCATCACTGTCATCGCTTTCAATGTCTCCACTCTCCAAATCTTCGCTGTCAACATCCTCGGTATCAGAATCTTCACTGTCAAAATCTTCCGATTCCAAGTCTTCGCTGTTTTGAGGGAGGTACTCATCATCCGTATCGTCGCTGTCCATTTCGGCCAGGGACCTGAAGACATCAATGACTCCAGTCTTCAAATCTTCGCTGTCAACATCCTCGGTATCTGTATCTTCACTGTCAAAATCTTCAGATTCCAAGTCTTCGCTGTCTCGCGGGAGGTACTCATCATCCGTATCGTCGCTGTCCATGTGGGCCAGGGACCCGAAGACCTCAATTTTGCGGACAGATGCTTGGCAATCGCCTTTGAAGATGTGCAAATTCGGTTTTTTAGGTTTCTTAATAGCCGGAAAGAGCATCTCCTTGGCCTGATAATTATTGGGCAACGTAATAAGCTTAGCATTTCTCAAGTAACCATTGAACGTTTCGGAACCTGCGGGGGGAAGAGTAGTCTTAATAAAGAATCAATTAATAGCTGCTATAGTGGTTCTCACTGCTTTCTTCGTCCTCTGAATTGCACTCAAAATCTTGATTATATTCATCTTCAGCCTTCGCCTCGAAATGTTCTTGGAAATTAGAGTTATCCTCGAAAGCTTCCAGGGAGTTTTCTTCAATGCCTTTTCATAAAAATATTGGTTAAATTACGTTCGGATTATAAGATTTCTATATACAATACCATTTATTTTAGGAACTGGCAGATACTTTGCTTTGGAACCATTGATTTTCTTAAGTTTTTCTGCCGCAACTTTTACTTTTGGTCTTTTGGAATTATTTACTTTTTGAAGTTTAACTTCAGAAAGTGTCTTTTCTGAAAGAAAAATTTATGATTAATAAATTATACTCTATCAAGTAATTAAGTATATCTTACTATTATTCTTAGAAACTTGTATAGCTGGTTTCTTAGAGGCCTTTTTAGGTGTTTTTAATCCAGAATCCATGGGTTTCCCTGAGTGCTCTGGTTTTTTAGTAACTAGTAAATTTTCTCCCTTCTTTTTGATCTTCTCTTGGGATTTTCCTTGCTTAGCTAAACCTTTTCCATTTGTTTCATCAGATTTCGGTTTAACATTATCCACAGGAGAAACTAATTCCCTCTTTGGCTTCTTTTTGGATGAAGAAGTCTCAGTCGTGGTATCTTCGTAAGGGACAGGCCTCTTTTGAGGCTTTGCTTTCTTTGGTTTCTGGAAAGTTTCCAAGTTCTTTTTCTCTGCCTTGGATTCCTCGGGAGATCCCACATCCATTTTACGCTTTTGGATTTTCGAAATTTCTGCTGGAGCAGTGGGAAATGTTGAAGGCGCCTTCTCTTTTGAAGCCACAGGTTGCAAAACTCGTTTTCCCGGCTTCTTCTGGCCGGAGGCCATCTCGCGCTGTTCGGTAAGCCGGAAACTAAGCTGCATTTCTTTCAGTACGTGCGACTTTAGTTTATTTACTTTCATATTTCGAATAAATTTACTTTAAAGAAACAATTGGCCGGCCATGCGACCGCTGGTGGAAGAAGAAGCAGGAACTATACCGATAGGTCGATTACGACTTCTTTAGACTATCGGAATAGCAAACCCGATTACATTGTAAAAAAATAAATATTAAATTATGGCATTAAAGAAAGGTTTTAAATTATATTGGCTTTAGGAATTATGTTAGTATTTTTAAATTACCACTATGATAATCCTAATTTTGGAGTTTCCCCGACCGCCATGGGAAGAAGAAGCTGCGATCTAGTGTGACCAGCCAGCTGCAGAGGTAACACCACCACAGAGTTGCCACCGATAGCCGCTGAAATACAGCCCTGCGCTTGAAGGCGTTGGTTGGTCATCGAAGGTTCATCGCGCAACCAAGAAACGAAACGGATGAACATTGTTCATCGTCATTTTGCATGGGAAAAAATCGTCGAGTTCAATTCGAATTTTTGTAATTGCATTAACTTTTATACGATATAGCTAAACGGTAGACGCATAAGAATCAACAAATTTGTGCCATTTTGTAAGCAAATTAAGTGTCGAATTCGTGCTGAGTGTTGTGAAATCACCATAAATTGTAAGTGGCTGAAAAGCAGTGAAAAAATTCCACACAGACACGCACACACGCACGCCTAGCCACACGCACACAGCGACGTCGGCGGACACAGACAGCGGAGCGCGAGTGGATGATGAGATGTTTTTGGAATGGAATAAAGCGAGCGGGACGAGGAGAGGAGTTAATTTTTTCGGCCCTATGACGCGACTGGAGCCCCAGGAAAAATGCGAAAGGCGAGCCGCGAAAAACGAAAGGCGCAAAGCAGAAAACGGGGAAAAACAGCAGATAAAAGCGGCGAAAACGGACAATGAACAATGGGCTAGAAAGAAAAGAAAGAACCCCACACTTTTCGACTATTAGATCGCCGTCGTCCCGTCCAGCCGCGAGTATGACTAAGTGTGCGTGCGAGCGGGAGAGGGCTACTGAGAGAGAGAAAGAGCGCCCGTGTGTGTGTGTGTGTTTGTCGGTTGTTGTTGGTGTTTGCGTGTACCTTGCCTGTGTGTGGCTTTTTCATTTTGATAATTTCGAACAGCTCGCAGTTTTCGCGAATAAATTCAAAAGAATAAGCGAGCAGACTCGGTGCAGCAGCGGCAACAGTAGCAACAGCAGTTATTTGCATCCCCCACCAATGTTGTGCCTTTCCCTTTGCTTTGCAGAACCTCCAATGACGACGATTCGCAAGAAATTGGTAATTGTCGGCGACGGTGCCTGCGGTAAAACTTGCCTTCTGATTGTCTTCAGCAAAGATCAGTTCCCCGAGGTCTATGTGCCCACCGTGTTTGAGAACTATGTGGCCGACATCGAGGTGGACGGCAAACAGGTAAGTTTGAAAATCCCCTCCCTTCCGAGACAACCCCCGCCCCAGCCAGCCCCCCGTGATAACCCCTCCCGAGTGGAGGAGATAATCAGATGATCTCGTTTTATAATTTATGCATTCAATTCAGACGAATTCAAGTGCGCGTATCCTCCTTACACTCTCTCTTCTTTGCCTGTCTGTTGCCTCTCTTTCTCTGTCTGTGTGTGTGTGTTTTTATTGTTCTCTTGTTTGTGCCACCCACAACTTCACCCCCACACCCACACCTACAACCCCTCCTTGTAAAATTAAAAAAAAAATTGTGCTGTGAGTCAATATCGAACGATTCCATAAACACACAGCCATACCAGTAAGGGAGGAGGAGCAGACGAGCAGTCAAAATGGTTTTCCATGATCTTGGAAGAGTGCAATTTTACGGATATTTTTTTGGAAGAATCCCCAGCACAACTTTTGATAGCAGTGATTAAGTCACACTTGGCCACATTTCCCCCACAGTCACACAACCACACAGACACTCTGGAACACACACACACACACACACACACACGGATGGCAAACAGAGAGTTGGCAGCACCAATACCATGTTAGCAGGGCTCCCTTCCTTCCGCTCGGTTTCTTTTCTTTTTATTTTGAATTTGTCTTATACAAGTCCGTTGCGCACATACAGTTTTGTGCGTTGCGCCGCCCCCCGCTCACTCGCTCGCTCTCTCTACCTGTACTCTCTCCAGGTCTCCCACTACTCTCCGACCCGCTCTCTCTCTCGGTCTACTAAATGTAATGAGCAGCGTTTTGTGTGCGCGATTTCCGAGGGCATTAAGTCATGATTTGGCTATATGTTCGATTCCGATTCCTAATATTTTTCAGGCGCTTTTTTTGAAATAAACACTGTTTGCCTTTTGCTGCGCAATATGGCGGGGTTTCTGTGGCTGTGGCTATGCCGCCTGTGCCTGCTTGTGTTTCTGTTTGGATAGCGTTTACATACATATGCTGGCTGCCTGACTCTCGTTCACGTCATTCTACTTGGCTTCGCCTCGCTTCGATGTGATTAATTCGCTTGGCATTTCCGCCAAGTTCCTTGCTTACTCTTCCATTCTCCGGCAAGCTCTCTCGCTATCTGCAACTCGAAGTTGCGTCTCGTTTCCAGTTCTTCCCCCTGACAATCATTACCAAGTGCAATATAACAGCACGAGCAATATTAATCTAAACCATAAATATTAATCACTTTCTCCAAATCTCAATCCGTAGGTGGAGCTGGCCCTGTGGGATACGGCCGGGCAGGAGGACTACGACAGACTACGACCCCTGAGTTATCCCGACACTGACGTCATACTGATGTGTTTCTCAGTGGATTCACCCGATTCGCTAGAAAATATTCCTGAGAAATGGACCCCAGAGGTGAGTGCTTTCTTACCTGGAACAGCAAAAAGGAAGAAGAACGTTTAATCGGGTTGCAAACCATATCGACTTCTAAAGCAAACACATCCACTTAAAGGGAATATAAGTATAAATATCAATCACTTTGCTCCGTATCTCAATTACAAGTCCCAAGCAAGGCATACTTGTGTACCCTAAGTGTTTATATGAACGAACTAGGTTTATTTTTTATATCGTAGAAATGATAGAAATGATAATCTGTAAGGCAACCTATTAAAGCTTTACGAAAATTATGCGATGTAATTTCCATTCGTGAAGTTTTTGTATCTGATAGATGCGTTCTACAAGATTTTTCACCTGCATTACCAAAGTCTATTTTAAAACGTTACTAATACCTTTTTTATCCCTTGCAGGTCAAGCACTTTTGTCCAAATGTTCCAATCATTTTGGTAGGAAATAAGAAGGATTTGCGAAATGATCCCAACACAATTCGGGTAAGTATACGCACCGTTGGCCCACAATAGAAAAGAGTTTTCTAATCAAGTGTTCTTTTCGTTGTGTTTTGTTTTCTCACAGGATCTCGCAAAGATGAAGCAGGAGCCGGTGAAGCCGCAGGAGGGTCGGGCCATGGCCGAGAAGATTAATGCCTTTGCCTATTTGGAGTGCTCGGCCAAGTCCAAGGAGGGTGTGCGAGATGTTTTTGAGACGGCAACTAGGGCCGCGCTGCAAGTCAAAAAGAGGAAGAAGACCAGATGCCTTTTGCTCTAAAAGAGCAAATCAACAACATTGAAAATCTTTACCACACACACACACACAGCAAAACAACAACAACAACAACAACAACATACACACACTCACACACGAACACACCTTTTACAACAATAACGAGCTGAAGAACCACTCAACAACATCGGATACATGAAGCTGCACCACCCAACAAGCAACAAAAAGATGCGAGCGCTAGAGAAACAGCAGAAGCAGACGCAGACGCGGTAGCAGAAAAAGAACAAAAGCCACACAAGATCGGTCGGTGGTGGAGGAGGAGGGAGCAGTGCGGTAGAATGAGAGGAGACCCCAGGAGAATGTCAAATGCGGATTTGATTTTATATACAGTCTAGTGTAGTTATAAACCGAAGTAAACAACAGTAATAACTATGGCATTATTATTTGTAACCCTAGGGCAGAGAGCAGATCGATCAGTCAGCCACTGCAAGCAAATATATATCGATATATGTAAACATATTCAAGTTGTGTCCGTTTCTGTCCAACCCTCCTAAGCCGCCTCCTACTCAATATGTAAGTTTCGTGATTGTCTTTCTTTATTGTCAAGTGTAGCAGCCGTCTGACAGCACCAGCTGCTGGCAGGATCAGATTGTGTGAGGGTGAGGCAGGTGAAGTGAATCGGTGGAATCAGAATCAGCCGTGTTGGACCGACCCTAGTGGTGGGTCCAAGCGAGCTAAGGCGACGTTAAGGAGCGAGGAATAAAAGGATCAAGTTGAGGACGAAAGTTATATTCCCTTTAAATCTATCAGAGAGAGACCAGGCCGCCAATAGTCGATGCAAGTGAAAGAAACTACATTACAAGAACCGAACTAAACACAAAACAAAAACAAAAAAACGATAAATGTTTATTTAAACTAAACGTAAGCCACAAATGAGATGCATTCAGTTTTCGCGTGAGGAGAAGAGATGCTATAGGAAGGGGAAAACAATTTTTGATGAAGTGAAACTATTTCGAGCGCATTAAGCGAGTTTTTAATATTTGTACTTTGCATTAAAACGAGTGGAAAACATAAAAAAAAGGATACTACAAAACAAACAAACAACCAAACTATATGATGAGTATTTTATGATTTTATAAAATACGAATATACATATAATTATACTATACAGTACATATGAATGTGTGTATGTCTCTTTTTTGTATTTTGTACCGTCGTCAATCGTGTAATTCTCACACAGAAGTTGAAAAACTCGGAAGATGCATCCAGATACAACCAAACTATATTATACTTATGAATAAACAGTACATTTGATCTACTCTTGGTTTAATTTATAATGTTTTACTTGGTTTGGGGGAGAGTGAGAATAAAACTTTAAGAATGATATGATAGAGGGACTACAAGGAGGATCAGCATAAAGAACATCATCTAAAAGCGATCCAATGACGCATTCTGAAGCCATTCTTTGTTCACAAGATAAGGACGAATATTGGAACCAGGTGAACCCACGAAATATAACCTCCCCATACAGCAAACAAAGCACTCCTTAACGGGGGTTCCAAAAAAATCTTTATTGAGGGGATTGTTTTTGTTTATTTTGTGCTTTAGTATTCCATTTCGTTTTCTTTTTTTACATTTAAAATGTACATAACATTATGAATCAGAATGTTGATTTGGTTTCTTTCTTTCGTTTTTCGATTAGGTATTACAATCCATTATTATTATTATTGGCATCGCTCCCGAGCTAGTCTGTCGTTTTCGAAACGACATGGACGCGACAGAATGCCTTGAACATATACATACATATGGTTCCCAAGACTTTTCGCTTAAACTGTAAATATTATAATAGCTTTCGCTTTCCTTCCGTATTAACTTCTACCCGCATTTGATTACTTGTTTTTATCGATTATTTGTTTGTTTTCGTTAGTCGATCGGTTGGTTTGAACTGTTGCATGAAAGGATTTGCAATAACAATGAATTTTTACTAGTAATTATGGTAGTCGCCGGCCGTCGTCTCGCAGGTCCAACAACTGTTTCATTTCAGGGATCGTGTAACAAACAAGGTAATTAAAGCCGTGCTTAGTACTTCGTTTCGTGATGATGCAGTTAACATTGATGAGAGGAACTCATGGTGAATGCTTAGAGAACGTGATGCGTGTGTCGTCGTGGCTCTGCTTTGCTTTGCTTTGCTTGTTTGTGGTTTGTTGTGTGTAAAAAGTAATTAACAGATTGGTTAAACTAATAATAAATAAACTTAGGCGTAACACGTGTGTCCTTAACAATATAAACAATAAACATTTCTCAAACTTAAACAACAAATGCATCGGCTGTCGTTGGCTTACAAATTATCAATTTGGGGATCTGAACAAACATCTTAGCGCGCCTCACTTTCGTTTGAAATTGTTTTTACATACATACTTAGGTCGATCGATCGATTTATAATATTAGTATACATTAAATTCAACATTTATTCGATTAGTTAAATGTGTTGCTTGTATGTCATGTGCGTCGCGTATGTGTCTTCAGGGTAAATACGTACGTACATAAGTTTAAAAATCATCCCTCCATGCGAAGAGTTCTTCGCTCTGCACCCGTGGCAATTGGCGTGTGTTGTAGATGGGTCTTCCGATGATGATTAATAATGGTCGTAAAAATGTGAATTAAAACTTGTGTAAACACCCTGACTTCCTGACTTATTTGGTATACACTTTCTTCTGTTAGTTTTGAGTTTTAAACTAAATTCTCTTGAGCTTCCGCCAATTGCCAAGTCTCCCGTCTGTCATTCGCTCTTGTTTAGGAATCAACGTTTGTAATATTTACTACATAAACATATGTACGTGCATTGTTAAATATGTATCTTTTTGGATCGGTGCTTAAACATATTGATATACTCTATCGCTGCTCTGCCTCCGCCTCGCCGCCACTACAATCTATCCTGTCCAACAACAAGTACGTTAAATAGTTGTAACAAATAATAAATAAACCACTGATTGACCGCCGCCACCGGTGGCCATAACAATTGCAGTTGTGCTCCTCCTCCTCCTCGATCGGTTCGGTAAATTCTTGTAGGTCGCGTGTATCTTTAGGATACAGCGAGCAAAAAAAAAAACAAATAATATTGCACTCGTTCAATATGAAATCTGGGACACCTTGGCCTAGTTGAGGTTTCGACGGCGACGGAACACCAGAGCGAAGATGGAGCGGATACGCCACCAGCGGCTGCGATGGCGCGTATGAATCTTCTCCGAGCTGGAGTCCGTGCCCAGCGCCTTCTGCATCTCCTTGCGCCGGATCTCACGGACCAGCGTGTAGAACGCCTCGTCGATGTAGTGACGCAGTGCGGCCGAAGTCTCGAAGAAGGGACAACCGAATTGGTTGGCCAAATTCTTGCCCTCCTCGGTGGTCACACGACGCTGCGACTCCAGGTCCACCTTGTTGGCGATCAGTACCAGTGGAATGTCCTCCGAGAGACGCACCCGTGTGATAAGCTTTCGGTACTCGGATGCCTCCTGGAAGCTGTGGCGGTCGGTCACCGAGTAGCAGATAATGAAACCTTCGCCACAGCGCATGTATTGGTCCCGCATGGCCGTGAACTCCACCTGGCCGGCGGTATCAAGGATATCGAGCAGAGCGGCCTCGTTGTCGATGACCGCCTGTTGCTGGTAGGAGTCCTCTGTGGGGAGAGTGAAAGGGAAAGCCGGCGGCACACAATTAGAGGGGGGAACTTTCGCAGGCGGCGGCGGCAAAGCCTCACTCACCAATTGTCGGGTCGTGGTAGTCCAGGAAACTGTGGCTCACGAACTGTAGGGTCACAGCTGTTCGGGTTTGCCGAGCGAAGGTCGTCGTTTTCAGAGGCGATGTTGGGCGATGGGCGGCGAATGGTGGCGGGCCAAAACAAAGCGTAAAAGAAATTGAGATAATTTATTGATTTTTCGCAGCCACAATCAAAGTGCGCAGTGATAACTCCCACAGTCGCCGACCTGCGCGACCTTACGCACTTTTCCCGTGGACACGCCATTTGGCATTCCGGAACACACTCACCTGACTTGCCCACGCCTCCGTCGCCCAGGATGACGATCTTGTAGACTCGCAGGCCGCCCCGCATGTTCTGGGGCGGAACTGGAGGCGTTTTCACCAAGTTGCCGTTCTCCTTGTGCATCGAATCCGTGTCGGCGGCGCTGGTGCAGGACCTCAGCTTGCTGGAACGCTTTAGTGCCGCACAGCCGATGGACATGTCGCCGGCCATAACTCCCGGAGGATTAGCCAGGGATCAGAACTCGCTGCGAACCTGCTGCACCGTCGCCAATTGTGTATTATTTTCTTGTGTTTTTTTCTTCTTCGGACTCGGGGTTGGTTCTGCCTAGGGATGGGCGCGTGAGGCACTTAGGGCGCACGAGCACGACCTGCGTGGGAAAACACGGCGCAACTTTGATTTGTGCTTAAAAAGTGTTTTCTTGGTTTTTCTTTATAGACTTTGTGGCGTTTTAATAAATATTTTAGTAAGGAAATTTAGTTTTATGCGTGAATAATTCGTTTTTATTTTAATTTAAGACTTAATTACGATAATTGTACTTACCTATATTACCCAAAACCCCTTTTTAATTGGTCTTAACTCTTGGCTAAAAACATTTGTATTACTATATATATAAGAATAGGAATATTAGTTTATAAACTAATTAAATTTCTTATTTTTTTTAACAGATATTCGAAACAATAATCGTATAATGCTGCGTGACTGCCTCACGAAAGTCACACTCTGCGCACCCATCTCTAGCTGAGTGTAGAAACGCAGGGTTGCATTGCGATACCTGTCACCGCGCACTTTATAAATAATTTTCCCACGGACTCGCACATTTAGTAACGTGCCGTTTGCTGATCAAGATCGCCAGTTTTTCCGGTGCGTTCGAGACGAAAATAAAATAAAAGAAACAAACACCACCTTCAACGAATTGGCATACATTTAGTGCCGAGCCAAAATGTCGGGCGATGTGCAGCCGCGAAAGCGAAAGGATAAGCGCAGAAAACGCGGTAAGTCCTGCGCCCAATTTCCAACCGCCGATTGACCGTTACTTTGCCGTGTTCGGTTGCTGACGGCCGGGTGGCAAAAGTCGTTTTTTCGGCAGCCGCCACGGGCATTTCTTTTATTAGCATAATAATATTGTCGAGTGCCTTTAAAAATAACTTGCCCTATTATATAAAATTATACATCTCTCGCCTGTTTTCTGTCGCTATGCGTGTGCCGCCGCCGATGATCGCCAGAGCAGGAAAATATATGCATGACGTGTGCGGGGGTCCAAGAATCGTACATATTTCGATCCGGGGCCTGCAGAAGGGCGGCATGAATCGATGATGCTGCTGTGTGTTCTCCCTGGGAATATATCCTCTTATCTCTCTCTCCGCTTATCTCATTTCTGGGAATCTGGATCTGGCGGGTGAGATGGCAAAACACATCTCACCTCGACGGCAATTTGATTCCAATGCAACGGATCCGAAAGATGCTTCCGTGCAGCGTCTGGGGCCATTACACCCACCGAAAAAGTAGCCATGATTATATGTAAAGCCATTTATTTTCACTTGGCCATCTGCCCAAGAGCATGACTCGCCTCTTTGGTCCGTTTCTTTGTTTATTATTGCGCATATTTAGGCATAAACAAATCCTCTCGCTCTCTTATCAGTTTTGTATTGCCGGTAAAGCATGGCATCTATGTATCTATATTGATTTTGTTCAAATCTGGCATAAAGGTAGATATTACAAAGAGAGAGCTAGAAACCTAACAATAATTTTTTCTTTTTGTTTATAATCCCAAATTTCACATCCGTATTCTTTATGGCTCGCAAGTTATAGATAGATATTTCCAATCCCCAGGTTTTCTAGTTTCAGAGATTAGTTATATAGTTATATTCAAGAAAAATATGATATAGGTATATATTTTTGTTTATATCTGTTGCTTTTTTGTTTCCAGGATATACTTAGTAATATAATAATTCTATGACTTTCTGTGAGAGTCTGTATACCAAATTTCATTCATCTAACACTTATAGATCCTGAGATATTGATATTAATAGCAACCAAAAATATTTGTATTTGTCTCATTGTAACTAACTTTTTGTCTAGATGATCGGAAGTCCGATGGCGATGTGACTGTTCTGCGCCAGTCCAGCTTTCAAGGTAGACAATACACAAACGTGAAACCCCAACCGAATTTTTATGATTCTATACACACTCCCACACTCCCCAATTGCCCCCGAGAACGCTCTGCTGAACTAATTTAAAGTCTCGCGCAGTTACTAAATCTATGTAGATATACTCATATATCCCCACGCCATTTGAAGGTGCATTTAATTAAACAGATTTGTAATCACATGTGTTTTTTTTTTTTGTATATTATTCATTATCATCAATCCCAAACGGGCAACGATCTCAGATGACGACGAGTCGTCTCACGGCGTTCACATTACAAAGATGGGAAACGAAGATGTGCACCTGCATGTGCAGCATGACCACGGAACCGGCGGTCACTGGTGTGCCAAGATCATATTCTTTGCTCTGATGGCCGTGCTCCTGGGACTGGTGGGTCTGATCATCATGGAGAACCGCGGCCTGGAGGATCGTGAGTGGCTAGGCGTCTAAAAAAGGAACCATTTTCAAAGTATATCTACTTGTATCATTCTAAGTGGACACACCTTTGTCCGAGTCACGTTTCTCAAACTACTTCGATGGCTGGGTGGATGAGCATCGCGTGGAGCATGAGGGGCACGATCCGCATGAACCATCAGGAGAGGCACTGGACGATCACGACGACCATGACGATCATGGCGATCATGATGATCATGAAGAGGAAGGTTCGTAATCTATAACTAAAATGTAAAACTATAATTAACCCCTTTTTATTCAGAGGAGCCTCTCTCTGAAGAATTAGACGAGGAGGAGGAGGAGGAGGAGCACGCCGAGGACGAGGATGAGGAGCCGGAAGCCGACAATGATGTTCAAGAGGAAGAAGACGGTAAGTGTCCTGAAATGTGGTTAATATCGAGCTAAAACTTATTATTATTATTTCACCGGCAGAAGAGGAAAATGAAGATGAAGAAGAGAACAATGCCGGCGAAAATATAACTGCCGAGGATGCAGAGGACGAAGAGGAGGAAGACATTGAAGAACGCACTGTCGAGGCTACTGTCGAAGCCACCAGGGAAGCCACTGCCGAATACGAAGCTGACGAGGATGAGGAGGAAGCCGATGAAAATGTCCTCGACTCCACAGAAGCCGAAGCCCCTCAGTCTGCAGCAGATGAGGTAGGTCTTATGGTTTTTCGCGTAACTAGATTCGTTTTTGCATGTTTGTTTCATGTTTTCTGCAGGAAGAGGAGGACCAGGAAGGACCTCCTTCAGTAGCTGATGAGGTAATATCATCAAGTGTTTGGAGAAATTCATATTTTAATTTTAATTCTTGTGAATACTTTTCATAGGAAGAAGAGGATGAGGAAGAGCAGGAGGTAGAAGAGTCCGTAGAACCACCTAAATCCCAATCAGCGGCTCAGAGTGCACCCACAGATGACAATGATGATGATGATGATGTAAGCTCACATTTAAAAGACTTGGAACCTGGGCTAATCTTCTGCCTCCATTGCAGGAGCAAGACAACAAGGATGATGATGACGACGAGGACGACTTTGAGTCCCTCGATCAGCAATTTGAGAATGATGATCCCGAGGAGCCTGCAAAAAAGCTAGATAGCCAGGAGGAGCAGGAGCAGGAGCAAGATCAAGGCGATGAAGAGGAGCCCAAAGAAGAGGGCTCCTCTTGGTTGGCATCACGTAAGTAGAAAATCTGGTGAAGTAATTGAACGGTTAACGGATCTCGCAGGCCTAGAACCCTAAGAACTGCTCCACCTTATAAAAAAAAAGAAAACACACACAAAACCAATGAATTCTGTAAACCGAAAATTGTACAAGAAAGTGCAAAATCCATTTGTTTTTGTTTTTCCTGAATACTAAAACCTGGACTCATTTACAGTTGCCGTTAAATTTGGCGTTGGCGTTGCACTTGCCTTAGTTTCACGCCTTGTATTGATACGGAAAAGTCCAAATACAAGTGAGTCTTCAATAGCTGATCTCAACTGCTCTGCCTCCCCCCGATTCTCCGCTCTTTTGTATTCCGCTCTCTGCTCTTTGATCACTATATCTATCTATATATCCGCCAAAGCACGCCAGATACTTTACTTATGTTGTTAATGCTAACGAATGAACCTTAATATGGGGGAGTCTCTCTACTAAGCGCCGCTTTTCCATCTAACCCGTATCAAAGAAAAAAGAGAAAACATCAATATCAATGTCTTGTGATCTATTCGTGGTCTTTTAACAGAAACTAAAAACAAACTGCGGGCGAGTGTGATCTCTCTCGAGAAAGATCTCTCTCCACCCCGAAAAGCATTATATTTGCACTTTCTTCAGTTAGCTTGATTATGATTATGATTTATTATTATTATTATTTCTTGAATCTCTGATTGTAGTCATCACAGCTTTGTTTAACTTATTCCACCAATGTATGTATGTATGGAAATTATTGTATGGCTTTGTTCTTGCTCGAATAATATATAATATTCCCCAACAAAAACCGAAAACAAAAAACAAAAACCTGAATTATGTTGGAATCAGCAGATGATGAGCCCGCGCCGGAAGCTGTGATGCGACGTAGATTGACCATTGCCACGGCCGAGGATCAGATACCGGACGATGTGGAGGAGCTGCCGCTGCTGGACGATGGTTGGCGACTTTATATTCTATATATATTGTATATATAATTAACTTCGGCTTGTCGAGGTTGCGCTTTCAAATCGAGTTGATTACAAACACCGATTTCAAAGCCACAATTGATGTTAGGTCTGGCTGAGTCCAGGTTTTTAATTTAAGTCACTTTGTCACATTGTCCACCAAAGAATACTCCGAGGAGGAAATCGAAATCGAAGAGGAGATCGAAGTGGAGATCAGCGACATCGAGGAGGACGAGGAGGCGTCCGTTCACGATAGTGACGATAATGTGGCCTCCATGGCCAGTTATATGCCCGAAACGTTTGAGCAGCTAAGCGCCATGTACAAGAACAAGTATAGTGTGCCGCCAGCAAAGGAATCCAAAGTAGAGACCAAGGAAAAGGATAAAGAGAAAGAGAAGGAAAAGGAGACAAAACCGGAACCGGAACCATTTGCCGGCCCCAGCGATATCTACGTGGAATACGAGGACGAGCCCAGCGATGACAACGAACCCAGGGAGAACGACGAGGAGATCACCGATGAAGAGGACGAAATCTCAGATGTGGATGACACCGACCTGATGAGCCGGCTGGAGGCCAAGTACGGTCGCCTGCCTTCGAAGGAGTACGAAAGCGATCCCGACTCTGACGACTCCAGCTGGACAAGTAATTACTAACCACAAACAAAATATAACAGCGACTCCATTCTCTCCATACGACATACTTTCGATCGATCATCCAAGTCATAACTACTTTAAGAAGACACTCGACAATACAAACAGATCGTAAGTGTTACCCTTAGCATCTCACATACAATATGTATGATATATAAGGTGGAGCTTAATGTGTAGGCCTTTGAACCGTTCAAAATTTCACATTGTAGCCTCGTATTTGAACCCAGTACTAATCCGGATTGCAATCCCTGAACAGAAATCAAGCCGCAAGATACTCCCGCCGAGAAAGAGGATCCTTTCGAGCAGGAGCTGCGCAAGGCCAACGAGGAGATGATTCGGGAGGTAGGTCAATCGGAATCGATGGCAGAGGCACAACTTAACCAGATCTAAACCGAGGCACTTTGAAATATGTATATCTGCAGCTCAACAATCACTAAAGAAAATAAAAAAACATACATCACGCCCTCATTTCATAGCTTTAGTTTTTCTTCTGCTTGTCAAGTTCATTAATAGACTCTTATTGTTTAGTTTAATAATATATCTATAATATTTGATACACACATTTAATCGATCCCTAGGACTTAACCATAGGCTAATAGAAACGTTTAGAAATGATTTTGTCAGGGTGATTTTCTAAGTAGGATCAGCTCATGGCCAGGATCTGGCAACAAAGACACACCCCATGGCAGAATCCCTGGCTATGGGCTTGTCCCTTTTAATCCCCTGTCAACTCTGCATTTCGCTTAATCGAGAGAATGATGATGATGATGATGATATTTTATACTAATTGCATGTTTCGAGAACTTTGTCGCTAACCCCCCTTTTTTTGTGTTTTGGCTGGCGAACCGCGAACTAATATCCACACCACAAAAAAAACACAAAAGAACCATGTCCAAGCCCTGCGTTCCTTTAACACGCTCACACAACACTATGCCCACGAGCCCCTGGCCCATCTGGGCAGAGCACGAGTCCTGGAGATATTGGCCAGGGCGGAGCGCAGCAATCAGCGCGTTCTGGAGGCCATCGAAGCCTACAAGAGATACCTGGCCTTCGGCGAGATGGTAACCAGCGATCAGGAGTTTATAGCTGCGGGAAATAAGTGCATCGAGCATTTGCGATTTATGGGTGAGTTGCCTTTGCCTCGGCTCTACTCAATTCCGAAATCTCTGCTTATAGTATTCCCCCATCTCTCAGGTTACTTCCAGCAGGCAGTGAACATCCACGAACTACTCATCGAGCGCCTGCCCAGAGATCCAAAGATGCGCAACCAACTCTCGTTCACCCATCTCATGGCCAATAAGTAGGTAAGGCGGCGGCTTCTTGGCTTTCCCCCAGAAACCTCACCATCGTCTGTCCCCCTCTTAGCCTTCGGCAGCTGGAAAAGGTGGCAGCCGAAACACTGCAGCTTTGGCCAGCTGATGCTGTGGCTCAACTCCACTACGGCCTGGCTCTTATGAACCTGCACAGTGACTATGCCAAGGCACAGCCTTA
Organism: Drosophila burlai; assembly: GCA_008042655.1. Taxonomy (NCBI): domain Eukaryota; kingdom Metazoa; phylum Arthropoda; class Insecta; order Diptera; family Drosophilidae; genus Drosophila; species Drosophila burlai. The sequence continues at coordinate 16,576 of VNJT01012100.1, forward strand.
TCTCAAATATGCCGTGGAGTCCCAGGCGGAGGGCACGCAGGAGGCGTACTTCTATCTCTCCTTGGGCGAGAGCCTGCAGCGCCTGTCGCGTCAATCGGAGGCTCTCGAAGTGTATGGAAAGGGAGTTGCCAGGGGATTCTTTGCCAGCCTCTACCAACGATCGCTGTACAATGAGCCTCAGCTGAGGGCCCAACCCTTTTGGCAGCCCCGGGAGACGGGCTACGAACGGCAGCTGGAGAGACTGCAGCTCAACTGGCGCTCCATTCGGGATGAGGCTCTGGCGCTGCAGGGCCGCAGAGAAAATTACTTTGCAGATGAGGCGGAGAGGCTGCGTGACAAGGGCGTCTGGCAGCAGTACGAGCTTTACTCGCAGGGTCGTCAGGTGAAAGACAACTGCCGCAGGACTCCGATCACCTGCAACCTGCTGCAGCAATTTCCCGCCTCCGCAGGCTGTCGACGGGGCCAGGTGAAGTTCAGTGTGATGCAGGCGCAGACGCATGTGTGGCCACATTGCGGACCCACCAATTGCCGCCTGCGGGCGCACCTCACGCTGGTGGCTCCGGAGCCAGAGAAAACCTCTTTGCGAGTGGCCGAGCAAGAAAGGTACATAATTAATAATAATAATCGCTTTAAAGTACATAATTCATTTTGCAGAACCTGGCGTGAGGGTGAGCTCTTCATCTTCGACGACAGCTTGGAACACGAGGTGTGGCACAACGGAAGTCACGCCCGCCTGGTGCTCATCCTGGACATGTGGCATCCGGACTTGACCGCCGCCCAGCGAGGCAGCTTGACGCCCATCTGATGTGGTCTCCACTTAGCGCTCTGCAAAACGGTTCCGGTTCCTAGGCCTGTATTTTAAATCAATTTCCCCTCATCGTATCGCTCATTGTTGTTCGATTCTCGACATGAAGTTATTTATAGAGACGTTTAAATATGTAATGGCACCTCCTCCCTTAATTGATAAGTTCGGTTTGAATGCGTGTTTAGGCTAAATAGACATCACCCCCCCTCTCTCTCTGTGTATATCATCTGCGATCATCAATCTGCCTTGGTTGGCAGCGCGTACCTGCGCTTTTGTACTTTTAAATACAGGAATTACAATCTATTAGGATTCGAGAATGACGGCTTTTATTTCTGATTAAGGGGGGATGAGCACATTAGCGATTGAGTATATATAGGGGTGAGGGTTACTCCGCGTAGCTAAACTGTAGGTAATAATATCAGAATGCATTTGACCGGCTTTGGAGTTCTACTGTTTGTGACAATCGCTTCTGCCGGCGATTCCTTGGATGTGTGCCTCCAGAACCTGGGTTGCCTGCGGGGAACTCTCATGCCCGGATATCGGACCAAGGAGTTTGAGGCCTTCATGGGCATTCCCTTTGCCCAGCCACCAGTTGGTGCGCTTAGACTGAAGGTGGATTATATTTATTACTCCATGAAGCAAAAGAGGATTAAGGCTTTTCCATTCAGAATCCTGTGACAGCTGCCGCCTGGGAGGGAGTACTCGATGCAGGAACTGCCAAGGACGGATGTTTGCAAAGGAGCTACTTTTCACGGGACTGGGATATAATGGGCGTGGAGGATTGTCTGTACCTGAACGTCTACAGGCCAAAGGTATACCAGCAGAAGCTTGATCCCTTAGAGGAACTCTTACTGTGATTCTTATTCTCCTCAAGAAAAGGGAGGGAGATCCCCTGCCGGTGATGGTTTATATCCACTCGGGCGGTTTCTTTAGCGGCACCGCTCATCCCGTGGCCAGTGGACCGGAGTATCTGATGGACACAGGAAAGGTTATCATGGTAACTATCGCCTATCGCCTAGGTCCTTTCGGTGAGTGTTCCACACACATCCTTAAGCTTGATTTAATCTGTTTTTTTTTGTCAGGTTTTCTGAGCACTGGCGATGACAATATGCCGGGAAATTTCGGATTTAAGGATCAGCGATTGGCCCTGCAGTGGGTGCAGCAGCACATAGAAGCCTTCGGCGGGAATCCCCACTCGGTAACCATATTTGGACACAGTGCGGGCGGAATATCGGCCCATCTGCACATGATAAGTCCCGGTTCAAGGGGTCTCTTTCATCGAGCCATGTCCTTGACGGGCACCATGTTCATTCCGGCGATGAAGATCCTCAAGGATCCGTTGGGCCAATCCAGGCAGCTGGCCCAAGTGGTGGGCATTGATCAAGCGGAGAGTCTCAGCAGTCAGGATCTGGCCCAAGCTCTCCGCGATGCCTGTCCAATAAAGCTGCTCAAGAGCGTGGACAGCTTGAAGATCTGGGACAACATGCCTCAGGTCAGTTGCTTGCCTGTCCTGGAGACCGAAGGATCTCAGGATGCCTTCTTGGTAGAGGATCCGCTACAAGCACACCTCGCAGGGCGCATCAACCAGGTGCCCTGGTTGCTGGGCGTCAACTCCAGAGCCGGCGAGGGTTCATTGTTCCTGCTGCGGGCTTTTAAGGATCAAAAACTAAAGGAGGAGTTCAATGAGAAATTCCTGGAGCACCTGGCCCTGGTGCTCAATCTGCCAGATGGAACTCCTGTCGAGTTGGTCAGGGACATACTGGCTGCATATGACTATCGGAGCGAGATGAGCCTGAACAACGACACCATGCTGGCTCTGGCTGAGATCTCGGGTGACTTTAACTTTTACTACCCCTTCTACGAGACAGTTTCCTCTTATGCAGCCTATGCCGATCTTGAGAAGAGTCCCATGTCCTTGTATATCTTTGAGTTTCAAGGCTCGCATTCGGTGACGAAGCTCGTTACTGGAACCTCTGGGGATTGGGGCGTGGGGGCAGCTCACATGGATGATGGCCTGCACACCATACGGATACCCATGCTCTTCGAGGATTTCCCCAAGGACTCGGAGGATGCTAAGGTAACCGAGAGGATGACTTCCTTGATGGTGGACTTTGTCCAAACGGGGTGAGTTTGTAGAGGAATACTGCACTATATTCTGTATATCTTTAAATGTGTATCTTTATCCCCTTAGGATATTTCATAAGGATGCCACCTGTCTAGGCTCCGATTTTGGGAATCAAAAGATGTGCAGCTACTTGTACTTTTCCGGCACCATTGCAAAGTCCCAGGAGGACATAAAAAATACCCTGAAGCTCAACGCCTTTTCCATTTGGCAGAAGCTGTTCGTGTAATACATCACATTTTATGTTATTAAGGTTAATTGAATAGTAAATATAATACAAGCGAAATTGGAGCGGATCTGGGAATGGGAGCGGGTGAAGAGCAGCTGCTCCATTTACATATCCCCCCCAACCCACCAACCGACTGCCGATCCAAGGTCACATCCACAATATGCACAATATGTGCAAGAAACGAACTTAAGTGCGAATGAAAGGCCCGACGGCGACGGCCACGACGACGACGGTGGCTTGAGATAAGATAGCCCCCCGACGGCGGCGGGAGTAATAAATCTGTCGCGGAAAGGGGCAACACATCTCTGCCTCTGGAGACTTTTGTAATTCCACAATCTTCAATCTCCGCTGATGGTGGAGAGGAGACATGCGCCAAGTGAGAGTGAAAAGCGTGACGTTTTATGGCGGAGATAAAAGCGCAACAGAGTACAGATTACAGCAGTATCCCGATCGCTTTGAGCCCTCCCCCAACAAAGATAGAACTTATCATAATTACCCAAAAACAATCGCTTGATTTCTGCAATATCGCCGGAGGTGTGATTTTATTTGGAAGGAGGTTATTAGCTGATTAGCAAACTTATATGAACTTATAAAGAGCAATTAAATACAAATAACTAAAATAGTACAAATAGTAGAATTTCAGTATTTACTATTTTTAGACGGTTTAGAGAAGCAGGCGAACTCGTTATCTATGGTGAGTGACAGCGGGAAGCTGATATCCCCTATTGGAGACTTGATTCTCTCTCACTCTCCCTCTCGGAAGCTGTAATTTCAGGGCAATTTCAGGATAAAAGCGAAAGTTCGCAGCCAAGGTGATGTCAGTTGAGGCCAAACCGTCAACTCTGGCGTAAGTTGAAGTGGTTCTGGCGCGTGTTTCAAATTACCTTACCTCAGATCAGATTTTGAGACTGCGACAGAGGTCGTCGGTTACTCGATGCAGTTCCAGATCAATTGGTATCCGCTCTGATCCGATCAAGCATACGCCATGGGAACCGATCGTACAAAAGCTAAGTGATCGGCGTGTGCCTCGCTCTCTGTATAAATTTTCCACTGGTCTCGGATCCGATCCGATTGTGGGCCACAGAGCTAAGTTTTTCCCGCACGATTAAATTGAATGCGCGCCCTCGGAAGCCGTCAGATCGAATTGGGCCTTCGTAGCGGAAGGTTCTGCGAGAGAGATTTCCCTGCAGGTCAAAAAAAATAAATAAAGAGTGACATCAGGATCCATTTAAAAATATGTCTCAACAGGCAAGTGTTGGAACTCCCAAGAAGTTGATCATAAATACCGCCGAGCTCGACATATGCATATTTAATTATCCATAATAATGATCTGCACGATCGGCATAGCTTTCGATAATGACGATGATTCAACCTGTGCTGCTGCTGCTGCTGACGCTTCTCTTCGTTGGCCATGAACCTCGCTCTGCTGCCATGGCCCTGGCCACGCTGGACAACAATCTCACCGTGTGCCCGCCGAGCGTGGGTTGTGTGAAGGGCGCCAACCTGAGGGGTTATCAGTCGGAGAGGTTCGAGGCCTTTATGGGAATACCCTACGCCCTGCCGCCCATCGGAGATCTGCGCTTCAGTGTGAGTTTTCCTCGCCTTCGCGTACCCATAACTCTCTCTCCATTATCTCTCTTTGTGTTCAGAACCCCAAGGTTATGCCCAAGCTGCTGGGCCTGTACAATGCCACCACGCCCAAGATGGACTGCATCCAGAAGAACTATCTGCTGCCCACTCCGGTTATTTACGGCGAGGAGGATTGCCTTTACCTGAACGTCTACCGGCCGGAGGTAAGTCCCTTCGAGTCCTTTCTCCATATTTCAACTTGGGTGATTTTAGGTCAGAAAATCCGTACTGCCAGTGATGGTGTACATCCATGGCGGCGGTTTCTTTGGCGGCTCGGCAGGTCCTGGAGTCACGGGTCCCGAGTACTTCATGGACACTGGCGAGGTGATCCTGGTGACCATGGCCTACAGACTGGGGCCCTTCGGTAAGTGGTTATCATTTCTAGAGAATTTGCCATTGCAACCAATGCTCGTGTCCAGGATTCCTGTCCACCCAGGATGCTGCCATGCCGGGAAACTTCGGTTTGAAGGATCAAAACCTAGCACTGCGTTGGGTCCAGCGCAACATTCGCTTCTTTGGCGGTGATCCCCACCAGGTAACCGTTTTTGGGCAGAGTGCCGGCGGCGTGGCCGCTCACATGCATCTGCTGAGTCCCAGGTCCCGGGGACTCTTCCAGCGTGTGATCAGCATGAGCGGCACCGCCAATGTGCCCTTTGCCATCGCCGAGGAACCCCTGCAGCAGACGCGCCTCCTGGCCGAGTTCGCTGAGGTGCAGGATGCCCGTATCCTTAGCACGGCCAAGTTAACTCGAGCCCTGCGCCGCCTCGATGCCCGGCTACTCCTGGACGCCGGCGATGGCCTCAAGTTCTGGGATGTGGATCACATGACCAACTTTCGGCCGGTGGTGGAGCAAGGTGGGGCTGCTTCCTCCGAGGCCTTCTTCAGCGAGCATCCCAAGGATATCTTAGCTGCTGGAAGTCGTCCGCCGATCCCTTTGCTCCTGGGCACCGTGCCAGGCGAGGGCGCAGTGCGTGTGGTGAACATCCAGGGAAACGAGACGCTGCGCCAGAGCTTCAATCACCGCTTCGATGAGCTTCTCCAGGAACTAATGGAGTTTCCGCCCGAGTTTAGCCAGGAGCGGCTTAACCAGAGCTCAAAGCTCCTCGTGGCGGAGTACTTCCGGGGGCAGCACGAGGTGAACGAGGAAACCGTCCAGGGATTTATGGATGTAAGTGCTAACTTATGCCACCCACCGAATCTAATTAAGGCAACAGGTTGATTGCATCCCCATCCACTTAAGCTTTTCTTGACTGATTTATGCTACCTTTTTACATCTTAATGAATGTTTTGCAGCTCATTACGGACAGGGGTTTCAAGCAGCCTTTGTACAACACCATTCGCCAGGATGTCTGCCACGAGGGGCATCCTGTTTACCTCTACAGTTTCAATTATCGGGGTCCTCTGAGCTACGCCTCCGCGTACACATCTGCGAATGTCACCGGCAAATACGGCGTTGTCCACTGCGATGATCTCCTCTATCTATTCCGTAGTCCCTTGATTTTCCCAGACTTTGAACGCAACTCTACGGAGGCCAAGGTCATTCACACATTTGTGGACTATTTCGTGCATTTTGCTAAGACTGGGTAAGACTGTTGCTTATTTATTTTATATTATAAATGTTACAAATACAAATCATACTATGCTTTCCGTAGAAAACCACGGAATGCCGAGTCACTGACCCCCTGCACCACCGAGCTATTGCAGTCACGTCCCAACGGCATTTGCGATTACCAGGAATTCGCCAATGCACCTGCCCCTTCGAAAGGCATGAAGATTAACGTGGCCAGCGAATTCCAAACGGACAGAGTCAGACTCTGGTCCAGTATACTCAATAAACTGTAATCTGAGGTGAAGCAACAGATAATGTTGCAAGGAAATAAACATCAAGTTAAACAAACATTATGCAACTGGATGGGTTTTGTTTAAGTTGGTTTGCGATATCAGAAAAATATAATGCCTTAGTTCAGGGAATTGCTAAAAGCGAATAACACAGCTACTCCATTAGTTGGCCATTTTAAGGTGTTATAGAAAAACCAGGAAAGATCATTAATTTGTATCACCTTGCAGGGTATTATTGTTTTAGTCAGAAGATTGCAGTGAAGGAGACATTTGCGACCCTAAAAGTACATTCTTGATCAGCACCAACAACCGAGTCTCTGTCTAAATTTTTAGTTTACTTTTTCTTTTCATTCAATGAAATTGGATTCAATTACAATGATCCAATTGCAAGTTGCAAGGGTATACAAACTTCGAAGTTAGCTTCGTTTCTTGTTTATTTTCTATTCGATCTGCTGTTTGCTTTGCATTCCTACAATTAAACTTTGCCAGACTGATAAGCTGGAAAATAGATTTATTTGCAACACGTGGATTATATCTAGACGAAGTGGCATTTAAAAAAAGTGGGGAAAGTGTGCGCATTGGAAGCAGGTTTTACTCGCCGGCAATTGCAGTGGCACTGGGAAATAGTTTCTTCCGCTAGCTACTTGGATTATTCTATTATTATTCACAGGCCAATTAACTTTTTACCAGCTGTCACATTGCATAATAATAAATTATATGTGTGTATATATTTGCATTTTATCTGTCTGGCCTGTGAGTTATTATTTGTTTATCTAATGCCACGTAAGTTTGCTAGAAATATCATTAAATGTATTATGTTTTTGAGGACAGAGGTCAATAGACTTATGTCTCCGCTGGTGTGTTGTTGTTTTCATTTCCCTTACAAATTAGGTTAGCACATGCAAATGTGGCCATTACCTGGGATTTATGTCAACTGCTCCGCCGTGTCGGCGCAATTAAAATCAATATATTCGTGCATACGTGCATAGTCCTACAGGACTTCCGTCAGTTACATTCGTCATTGCCGAGTGACCGGTTCATCCGTCATGGAACTCTTTCGGAAAATCGCTTGGCGCATAATGCCAGTATTCTTGCTGAGCTTCCTGCTCACCATGGGAAACGCGTATCTGAAGAGTGTCCGCGTGGAGGAGATCTCCTTTGCCGCAAAGCAGACACCAAGATCCAGTGGCATTCACCTGATCTCCAGTTTGGAGCATCAGCGCACCTTCCTTCATCTTTTCCATGTGCCGTGTGAGTTGGTTTAAAAAAAATTGACGAATCTCTCCAGATTTATCGCTTAATAATTAAAAACTTGAACTATAAAAACTTCCCGAAGTAAGCTTAAGGTTGATGTTAAGTACAGAAAGATTGTAGTGATTTTTATTAAAATGGCCTTTCAATTGAACATTTTTATACCTGAAGGAATTATTTTTGTTTACACAATCTTACTAACATTTTATCCAATGGGCGCATTGCCAGCAGCAGTCTGGAAAGTCTAATTTTGTACTAATTGCAGTTTGAATGCACTTTGCAAACATAGGTGGTATTTGGCAACTAAAACGAATAAAAATATAATAGTTATTAATGTATAAGTATTTCTCATGTTTTATTGTGATAATTCTGACAATTACTCACTACATAATCAGGGAATCGCCTTTCTTGCTCCGGCAATGATAGACGCCGCATACATTTGGATCTTTGGTATATTCACCCACCTTTAATTCTTTGCCTTCGACTTTGCATCCATCCGCTAAAGTGTTTTTTTTTTTTTTTTGTTTTTAATTTTTTGCTGTTTAATTTGTAATTTGTATGATCCAAACCTACCTCCTACATCTAACTTTTTGTAGTGCACAAGGGCAGTCGTATAAGCCAAAAAGGCGATCAGTAGCAGCAAGTACTTCATTTTAGGATAGAAATATAACTGAACGACGCCTTTGGGCTTCGAGGTGCTTTTATAAGGCGCCCACGAGGGTGGCACCGATCGGACCCGGACCCCATTCAGGTGTGTGCAGCTGCACAACTTCATTGCGCGTTTTCAGAATTCAATAATTACCTTCCCCCGAAATCAACGTCTTTAACCCTTTTTACGTAGTTTCTTTTTGGTGGATTTTCTAGCTTACAGGTTTTCGGGTTCTCTGATTATGAATCTAATATCAGATTTTAAAAATTCACGAAGGTTTGAATCGTTGATTTTGAATCGATGGCTTTGAATCTGATATCAGATTTTGAAGATTCGACATGGCGGATTTAAAGTGGCAGAGTACATTTTGAAAATGCACTCAAATATATGAACAAATTTAACCTTAATTTAAGTACATTTTCCAAATTCAGTCCGCCATTATGAAACCGCCATCTTGAGTTTTGTAAATTAGACTTCAGATTCGAAATCAGCTGCTCTCAGTCGATCAAAAACAACTTGAAATATTATTAAAACTATAAAAATCTGTATATGTATAGGATACACCACCAGGCAGGTAAGGGTTAAACATAAACTTGGCCCTAAGCGTTTCTTTGTGTCTAAGGAACTTAATTCGTTTGGAAATGTAGTTCAGCTTCTTATACGTTATACGTTTCTTAGAATATTATAAATTAGATTACTAAAATGTTGTTTTAAAAAATTATTGAATAGATCAACTAATTGAAATTATTTCAAAGCAATATCAGTGGCAAGAATTATAAATTCAAAATTGGAGAACTGTATCACAGACAAATATTTCTTAAATTTAAATGAAGTAAATAATGTATCTTGATTCTGCTCTTTAGTAATGCTAAAACAAGGTATAGTTCGAAATTTGTAATCCAGTTCCCATTACGATTTCTCTTTAAGACATAATCTGCTTCTACGCGGCAAAGGGAAAATGGCCGTACGTTCCAGGGTTCATGAAATATCGCGTGGACAGTGCGGCGCGCAATTTTTTCAACCAGAACGACAGTTTCATCAAACAATTCTGCACCAAGTGGATACAAGTCAAGGAATGCTTTCGCCCCTTATTCGGTCTGTTCACTGCTTGAACACCCATATCCCTAGATCTCTTTATATCCGAATCCCATTTTCCAGATAAATCGAATACCACGACTGTCGTTTCGGAAGTGGAAACCCTAGACGCCAAAATCCAAGCGCAGCGCTGCAACTGCGACAAGTTAATACATTCCACGGAGGCGCCTGTGGTCTACTTCGACAAGAACTACATTGGCAACGTGAGTTCGGATACCATTTTGACCACCATCGAGTTCCTCGAGAGCTTCCTGCCGCCTCCCACCAAAAAGCCTAGGCGCAAGAATCGAGTGCGAGGACGCTTGGATGATATCGACATTGATTAGGGACTTAACTCTGCTCCAGCACCATTTTTAATTTACGCAAAAGAAATTTCGCTAAAAGAAAAACCTTTTTACATAAAGTAAAGTACTGAAAAGTTAGTCAATTCAACAAACAGACGTATTGAGAATAGTAAATTTAAGAAAAGGACTTCATATACTGTATTTGTGCCCTTTTTTATGTTTATTAATTTGCAAATATGTATATACAAAAAAACTATCAAATAACTCAGTGCGATATATGTAACTGATTAAGAATACATTTTTTTGAATTTTAACGAGTTGAAATTTGAATTAAACGACGCTAAATAGTGTGCAGTGTGCGCTGCTCGGCTTTCACATTAGCTTTTCGGGTTTCAAATGTTCAACGTTCATTCGTCAGCACTTTTTGATATGATAGTTCGAAAATACTTATAAAAATATTCGATGGATCGCTATTTTCGACAATAACTTCGTAATTTTTTTAAATTTTGAAAGCCAATACATATTTAAAAAATCCACAATTCCCGCCAATTTGAATGTCAATTTGGCCTTTTTCCGGACAGATCTGTCCTGTTTTTACAATTTGGCCTTTTTCCGGACAGATCTGTCCTGTTTTTACAATCAGTTTTTACATTGGCATTATGGTTTAAGACACGACTAAATAATAAGACCATATTGCACTTGCCGTGTCAAAAGTATTTTACCGATTTGGAAAAATCGGACACATCATGTAGACTTGTTTCTTTTGACATTTAGTCACCATAAATAAAGCTAAGAGGAAATGAAAGAGAGAGAGAGAGAAAAAGCTTTTGAATAAGAGAACGAATAAGAGAATAAAAGAGATAGGGTTGTTGATAAATTATGAATATATCGATATTTCTTTAAAAAATTATAAATTTATATCGTAATTTTTTGTTTTTCCAAATATCGTTATTGCGTTATTTTTGTTTGTTATTTTTTGATGTTGATTGATATTTTTGTAGGTTTGTCGGATATTTTTAAAAATAACTTATCGATGATATTTGATAAGATTACAATATTTAAAATGTCTCTTAAAAATATCGCTATATTTGATATTTTTTTTAATGAATACAAATTTGACAATATTTTCCCATAGGAATTTCTAAACCATTGCTGTTGCAAGCGTGTATATTTTTTTAGCTGTTTAAAATGAGAAAGCCTGAGAAGGAGAAGTCCCCTAGAGATGGGAAAATTGAAAACATCGATTTTTGGTATCGTTGTTTCTCCACCTCTAGTTTTGCCTATAAATACAAGTGCAAAAGCCATTCGGGAAAAAAATTGAAATTCGACGGTAGCGAAAACGGAAAATCGCGAAAAAGAAGCACCACAACTGCAACAACTGCAACGCCTATTTGAGGCACAATCGCGATTAGAAAAGCTAGTTGAGAGTGAAGTTTTGGCAGGAGACTCGCAAAAAGATAACTCTGCCACACACATTCTTTTGCAGTCGTCGCTTTCATCGCGTGTTCCGGCTGTGCGCTCTGTGTGAGTGCGCGCTAAGTGTGTGTTTGTGAAAGAGACAGAGAGAAAGAGTGTTTAAATAACTTTTGCCGCGTTGCCATTATTGAGATCTTCGGCGAATTTTGAACCAAAGAAGAGGGTGAGAGAAGAGGAACGTCGGGTGAATGTCGCTGAAACACCAGAAACCCTCCTACCAACCGCTCCCCACAGCGGCAGCCATGGATAATCCTGCGATGGTCCAGAGCAGCAGCAGCGGCAGCAGTAACGGCAGCAGCCGGGAGGATGTGGCCAATCTGGCCAATCTGTCACCCATTGGATTGCCTCCGACATACTCGTCACAGCAGTTGATGCCCTCAGATTCGGACAGTATGGAGGAGGAGCGACATCGCCTGCGACCCAGCCCGTACGGCGGTGACTCCAACATACCGGGACTCCAGTCAGCCGTTCCAACGCGCTTTGCCGCCGTCGGACGGTCACAGTGGTTCACAGTCACGGTGCTCTGCTTTGTCAACCTCATCAACTACATGGATCGCTTTACGATCGCCGGTAAGTCCTAAGG
>VNJT01012130.1:0-23790 GCA_008042655.1 Drosophila burlai
ACTCCTTCGAGTTCGGTGGGGACTGCCAAGTTGAGCACTCCAGTAACGACACAACAGACCACTAAAACCACCAAGGCGAGCCACGCCAAGGTGAACGGGGGAAACGAACAGCCAAAGTCGTTGGCCCACCAGCAGAGAAAGGCGCAGGCCACCAAGGTCTGTTTTATTCTAGCAAAGATCGCGAAGAGGGAGAAGGAGGGAAAAGCTGACCAGCGAAATCAACAAGACAAAGCCCGATTCAAAGCAGTGGTCGATGAATTCGATCAGTTCGAAAGGCAAGCGTTCACAGGAAGTGAGTGAGAGTGCTCCGAAAAGGGAAAAGGACGCCAAGGGAGTCCCTTGAGCGACGTCCTTCGTCAAGCCGGCGATGGACGCATGCTGTCAGAGAAATGGGATGAGGTCGAGACCAGACTGTCTGAGATGGTATCAAACAAAATACTAGCTGAGCCAGCTGATCCGACACCATCCTCGGACATGGTTCGAAGGTACCGGGTGATCAAGTGCGACGATGAGTCTTCGAAGAAGTGCGTTGCTAAGATTAGCAGCGCCTGGAATTGGCTTAGCATAAAGCTCATCCCCAAGGAAACAAACGAGAAGGGTGAGTCTCTTTTCGAACATATTATATGTCGTGACGTCACTATTTGTAACAAAGGGAAAACGCCCACCGAGTACGGAGGAATTTCAAGAATGGGAGGTGGTCCTAGATATAACGCTCCAAATGCAGCCTAGGAACTATAAGGTAGGAAAATTGAGGGTTTCGCCAAAAAACTCTTTTTCAGACCATAGGTATATACTATTTGAGATTTCGATGCCGACAAGTGCACTATGGGGAAAATAACCACGTTTTCTGGCATTTGCATGTTTTTTTTAAGTTTTTTAATTAACACAAATTTGCTGTTAATGCATTAAGAAAACATCAGACTGTAATGGCCCAAACTCAAAATGTTAAATTTGACACAGCCATGTGAGAATAACAGCTGTTAAGTCGTCTGTTACAATCGAAAGCTCGTGCAGCTTAATTTTGTAAATTTTTGCCCTGAGTTTTGTTTTAATATTTTGGTGATTTCAAGACAATTAGAAGAAAATCCAGTCATGGACACTTATCTCGCATTTTTACACTATGTGTTTAATATAAATAATTTATCAAATTGTGAGTGTGTATACTAATATTTTGTCGTTTTATAATCGCTTCTAAAGCTGAATTTTTATAAACAAATTTACACTTTGGGAAGGATTATCTAAAAGAGTTTAAAATTATTTAGCTGTTTGTCCAAGTGTTTGTTGTAGCGTTGTCAATTCTGAGTTACCTGGTATTTGTGTTAATGTCCTCTTTTTCCATCTTTTGGCGTAATTTGCATTTCTATTAGGTAACCGCACTTTTTTCAACGTCGATTTGTTTGCTGTGTGGAATACCGAGAGGGCCGGCACGAACGAGAGAAGGCAATTTCAAAAAATTTTGAACTGCATGCGTGTAATAATGTAGATGGAAATATTTTGAAAGCAAAAAGCCACAAATTTTGCAACAATTTGCATTATAATTGGCTTAAATGTAATAGTACTTATAAAAACTTTGAAAGTAGACATTCACAATGGATAAATGGTACTACAACTTTGCCTTTAAAAACAAGTAATAGACCAGTTGGACGGCCAGTTCTTCCATTTGGATCGAAAGGCGAAAGGGCTCAAAGACTGCAAGCAGCAGAACTATGCAAACTCCAAAATAATGATGTTTTCTTGCTTGTTCATGCAGCGATCAGGGAAGGATTCCCAAAGCCCATTGATAAGCTTATAGGTGCGACCAAAGATAAAGCATTGGCATTCATTTTGGATCAAGGATTGAACAAGGAGCAGTATTGTGCTATCCGAGATGCAATTTTTAAGAGAAATGTGGATCTTTAGAAAATTAATAGAAAACTGGTTTTTCATAATTTTGGGGCGGAAGGGGGCGTGGCGAAACTCCTATCTGCAACGTAAACACTTTTAGGTGACTGAATTTTGAAAGTTTACATCAAAAAAATTCTCGAAAAATATTATTTTTTCGATTTTTTGGGCGAAAGGGGCGTGACACGCCCATTTTTCTTAAATAGCTTTTAATGGTCTATAGCAACATTATAAAAAAACCGCAGTGAAATACCTCGTTTGGTTAACTTACAATAATAAATGCCAGATAAAGTAGTCATTTTCCCCATAGTGAAGTGAGACGGCACCGAAAGAAATCGAGGACTTCACGAATATTTTTAATAATGTATACATACCCACAATGGAGGAACAGAGAGCTAAGCGAGCTCAGGCAAAGGGCTTGGCGGCCGTACAAGAAGTACGAAACAGCGATATTTCCGGCCAAGAAAGAGCAGGTATTGCGAATCGCTGGAAGGAAAAATACTAGCCAGGGGGCATACAAGCCGCACGCTTATAATCAGGTCTGACGGCACAGGAAGTACGTCAGAAGAAAAAACACTGGAGATCCTGCTGGACACACATTTCCCAGGTAACCAGAAAGAAGAAACTCGATCAGAGGAAAGCCAAATGGTGGAACACCAGCTAAGAGTCGACGAGATCGTCACAGTGGAAAGAATCCAATGGGCGGTGGGCTCGTTCGACAAGTACAAAATGGGCAAAAGCCTGTGGGTTGGGCATAAACCCAAGCAAAACGGAACTTATGCTTATACAAAGAGAACAAAGATCCCCAGATTCAGTAAACCGAATATAGACGATACAGAGCTAGAGCTGTCACAACAAGCCAAGTATCTGGGAGTGATACTGGACACGAAGCTATCATGGAAACAAAACATCAACGAAAGAGTAAAGAAAGCAAGCATAGCATTCTACTCCCGTAGGAAGATGTTCGGAAAAAACTGGGGCATCAACCCCAAGACAATATTATGGCTCTACACAGTGATTGTAAGACCCATACTCACATACGGAGCACTATGTTGGTGGCCAGCACTAACTAGGGCATACAACATCCAGAAACGTACCAGAATACAGAGATCGGCATGCGCAGGTGCAACGGGAGCAGTTAGATCATGCCCCGCAGCAGCGCTGAAAGCTATTCTAAACATATTAAAGATAGAACATTTCATAAGGAACACAGCAGCCCAAAGCGCGGTACGACTGAAGGCAAGCCATAGCTGGAAGAACTACCACATCGGGCATTTTGTTATCCATCCGATAACAGAAGACACTGACTACATGACAACCGAAATGCGATTCGGCAATGCATATATCACAATATACTCTACAAGGAAAGTGTGGAGAAGAGGGAGTGTAACCGAGCCAGATGAAGTATCACTCTACACCTACGGCTCAAAGATAAGCGGCGGAGTAGGGGCCGGAATCTATGCAGAAACCTGGGGGATGGAAGAGTCTTTTCACCTCCCAAGGTCAGCAACAGTGTTCCAGGCGGAAGTTCTCGGGATATTGAAAGGGCTCTGTGAAATAAGTCCCCAATGAAATAAGTTCCCAAACGAAAAATGAAATAATTCCCCAAACTTTGGGGAGGTATTTTCATAATGAAATAAGTCCCCAAATTTAAAAATTAAATAAATCTCCAATCTTCAAAAAAATTACACATGGAAAAATGAAATAAGTCCCCAAAAATATCTATGGAATACAACAACAGCGATTTTTTGCGGACTTATTTCATTTTTTACCTAATTATGAAAAAAGTCCAAAAAAAAAAATGAAATAAGTACCCAAAAAACTGTAATGTTATAAGTCTAAAGAAAATTAAACAGGTCCCCAAATTTTGGGGACTTATTTCATTATGAAATAACTCCCCAATTTCAAAAATTAAATAACTCCCCAAACCTAAAAAAAAAAATGACACATGGAAAAATCAAATGAGTCCCCAAAAATTTGTATGGAATACAACACTTGTCATTCATGCATATAGTGAGATCTTCTCCGGAACATATCAAACAGTGCCTTAGCAGTGGCGGTAGCCACTGCTTTTACGGCATTAGGAAGTTTAAAATACAATAAAAACTTTCAAACGCCGTAAAAGCAGTGGCTCACGCCACTGCTAAGGCAGATTACACTATATGCATGAATGACAAGTGTTGTATTCCATTCAAATTTTTGGGGACTTATTTCATTTTATTGATTCTAATGACATTACAGTTTTTTGGGGACTTATTTCATTTTTTTTTTGTGGACTTATTTCATTAAATTATCAAAAAGTGAAATAAGTCCCCAATAAATCGTTGTTGTTGTATTCCATACAAATTTTTGGGGACTTATTTCATTTTATTGATTCTTATGACATTACAGTTTTTTGGAGACTTATTTCTTTTTTTTTGGGGACTTAGTTCATATTAAAGTACAATCCTTCCGGTTACTTATGGAATACAAGTTCGTTCAAATGGCTGCCTCGGCTGGCCTTGCAGTACGCCATACGGCCGACCCAATTTTTGAGGACATTTCCGATTGTTTGCGGCCGTATTTCGGCAACGGCGACGCGCCATGTTAACGGAATGGTTCTTCCCGGAAATCGAAGATGAGGACTTGGACAACATTTGGTTCCAGCAAGACGGCGCTCCGTGCCACACAGCCAACGCTACGATCGATCTTGTGCTCACTGTTTTCGGAGACCGAATTATCAGCCGAAATTCTGATGTCGTTTGGCCGCCTCGGATCTGTGATTTGACACCGTTGGATTATTATTTGTGGGGCACCGTCAAAGACAAGTGTTATGTGGACAAGCCAGCGACAATTCAAGCTTTGAAGGACAACATTCGCGTCGCCGTTGCCGAAATACGGCCGCAAACAATCGGAAATGTCCTCAAAAATTGGGTCGGCCGTATGGCGTACTGCAAGGCCAGCCGAGGCAGCCATTTGAATGAACTTGTATTCCATAAGTAACCGGAAGGATTGTACTTTATATGAAAAAATAAATTTGTTGATCGGATGAACCGTTTTTGTTTAATAGCATTTAAAAAAAGAAAAGTTACATGGCGGACCCTGTATAAGTAAATTCTTTGTTCGAATTATTTATACGTGTCTAAGCTGGGATTTCGAAGTTAGGAACCAATTGGAATATATTATCAGGGGTGCCATGGAAAACACTGTGGTTTTGATTTCCCCAAAAAGGCATTTCCGCTAAACCAATTTCTCGGTGCCATACAACATCGAATAAGTTTTGTGTGTTTAGTTTTTTCACAAACCATTCGAAATGGCTGGCAGGGTTGCCATGATGAAATCACCCATGTGTTTTAACAAACATTTTTCTTAAATGGCTGTAAAATGGTAGGTTTTGGGTTATTTTATTCTTTAAATAATGTGATTTAACCTACTTTGTTAATTAATTTAGTTTTTTTTTACTTTTATTTAAACAAAAAGTTTAAAATGTTGGCGCGAAAATAAATAAAACTAGCTAGACAGCTCTACTAAACCCGACTTCAAAATTTCGAATCTATTGATGTGGTAGGCATTGAAATTGACGTCAAGTTGTGTGTTTTCAAAGACCCGAAAAATATTTGAGTGGAAGTGCTGTGGCACCGAGGAATCATTTTTCAGAGTTTTTGCAGCGGAAGTGGTTTCTGTGGCACCCCTGTATATTAGGAATTTTAATTTATAGAATATATTTTTTTTATGCGGAAGGTTCGACTTTAACTCAATAATATTCACTCAGCAGAAAAGCAGATACGGTTATACTTCTAACTGAATTAGTTAGTTGGAATTTTATTAAAATAATTTAAAAACTATTATATGTTGATGGACTTATTTAGGTTTCCGCTGCTGTATTTCTCGTGGTACTGTTTTCGAGGATAAGGAGTGCGTCTTAATTTGTTTGTGCATTAACAGAGAGCGGAGCGGAAACAAGGAGTTGCGGAAAAAAATTTCAAGGATCGAAACGTTGACATGCAGACGATTACGTATATAATTGCAATGTGTATATATTTATTTAGATATAGCAAGGGAAAGTAAATAAATAAATAAAAAAGCATTTTGATTCTTCGTTTCTCTACTGTGCTTTTTATACTTTTTATACCCTTGCAGGATATTATAATTTTAGACAGAAGTTTGCAACGCAGTGAATGAGACGTTTCCGACACGATCTAGCCATGTCCGTATGTTTGATTCTACGCAAAGTAGTCCCTCAGGTTTGAAGATATGAAACTTTGCGGAAAGTCTTCTGTATGCTATCACTACTATATAAGTCAGAACGGGTAGGATCGGCTGACTATATCATATAGCTGCCGTAGCTGAGTAAAAAATTTTGAACTTAGCCAGTTTTCAACATATTTTGACATATTTGAGAAATGGACATTTCGTAATATTATAGAATTTCGGTTTTAATTTCATAAAGCGCGGACTACGATCGCAAAATGTTGACGAAAAAAATTTTAACTTTGCCGAATTTCAACTATTATATTTTCATATAATCTCAGAAGTTGCCGTTTTGTATTTTACAATTTCGGGTTTAATTTGATCAAAATTGGACAACTGTATGATATAGCTGCCAATTTTAAATACTTACTAAATGCAATGGTGTTTAAACTTCTGCTTGCCAGATTTTCCTTTAGTCTTGTTTTGGATATATTTATTTGTACTAGCTGTGGACTGTAATTATAGATTTTTATACCCTTGCAGGGTACCGATGCTTGTAGCACGGCAGAATCCACCATGGTGGTGTAATTAGGCTGCCTCAAGAAGACCACGAGGCAGTC
The DNA here is from genome assembly GCA_008042655.1 of Drosophila burlai. Lineage (NCBI taxonomy): Eukaryota > Metazoa > Arthropoda > Insecta > Diptera > Drosophilidae > Drosophila > Drosophila burlai. The sequence goes on from VNJT01012130.1 coordinate 6,672, forward strand.
CTTCAATCTAGCCAAGAACGCCAACACGGACGCATCGTGGCGCCTCTATAAGACAAACTTGTCCCTATATAACAGGGAATTAAGAAAGGCCAAAAGAAGGCGGTGGTTTGACTTTTGTTTAGGAATCCAGGACTGCTTTGAGGCGTCTAGGCTGCGGAAGGTCCTCTCGACGACGCCCGGGGCTTCGTCAAGCGTCCTGACGACAGTTGAACGACGAGTGAGGAAACTCTCGTGGTTCTCCTAGATGCTCACTTCCCCGCTAGCTCGTTTAAGGGGTTACACCACTGTAAAACACCAAAAAAAAACTAGCTCGTTTAAGGGGTTACACCACTGTAAAACACCAAAAAAAAAGGCATATTTTCGAAATTTGTGTAGGTAAACTACAAAAAAACATACATTTCAAGTAATTCAAAAAAAAAAATGGTGACTCCGCAGCAGTTCTTTGGTGGCATGTTTTTTCTCAGATGGGTCCACGGCCGGAAACGTATCTTATACAATTCTTCTATAAACCAAACATTTTCTGAATCCATATTGAAGTCCCCAGGGAAGTACCTAGGGTTTTTTTTTAATCAATTTTTCGTAAAATGGCGAAAGTTAAAAAAAAAATATCACAATTTGACCATGAAATTCATCACATTTTTGTTAAAAAAAAAAACTATTCACTTTTTCAAAAAACCCCTACGTAGTTCCCTGCGGACAACAATTTCAAACGTACTGTAAAAATTTGGAATCGATCGGTAAAGATTTGTTCGAGTTATGTTTCCGGCCAGCTCAAAAAAAGTGGTTTTGAGATAAACGCGCTTAAAGTTTTCAGTGGCTGTAAATTCGTATGTAAAATCGTGAAAGGTCCCTGCGGCAGAACTCGAAATTCAGGCATGTAAAAATTTTTCCCGGACTTCATCTTTTAGTATATCATTCTTAAGATCCTAAATGACCTTTAGCAATAAAAAAAAATTTTCGATTTTTAAAAAATTCTACAGTGGTGTAACCCCTTAAGAGCAGCCCGCCTAACCCCCCGACACGGCGGGGTCCGTCTGAAATGGCATACCTTCTTAGTGATAGGAACATTAAATGGGCAATTAACAGCTTTAGCCCATACAAATCCCCAGGGGTGGATGGCATCATACCTTCACAGCTTAGCTATGCAGCTGAACTATCCTGGCTTCGATTGATCTTTTCGATCATTGTTGAGACACAGGGGTCATTCCAAATAGATGGCTCCGCTCAAAAGTTGTATTCATCCCCAAGGCAGGCAAGCCATCGCATTGCACGCCTAAGGACTATAGGCGGATAAGCCTCTCCTCGTTTCTACTCAAGAAGCTGGAGAGACGCATCAGTCTACACCTCAGAACCAACATTCCCCACTCATCCTTATCAGGATCCCAACATGCGTATAGGAGAGGCAGATAAACAGAGACAGCACTTCATTCGATTACCACACTAACAGAAAAATCGCCTCACGAAAAGGAGTTCACACTCGTCGCCTTCCTGGACATAGAGGTCGCTTTCAACAATATCCTTCCTGGCTCAATTACGACGGCTTTGACTAAGCTGGGGATTGATCAACACACAGTGGGTCTCATTGACCATATCTTGCGCAGCAGAACGGTGGAGGCAACAGTGGGGGGGGAGGGGGTTAACAGAGGCACACCACAGGGCGGAGTCCCCTCCTATGAGATGTTGCGGTCAACAAATTGCTCCAGGGCATAAAAGAGGGTGGCTGTCGTGTTGTGGCATACGCGGACGATGTTGCCTTGGCATTTACGGGATAATTCCCGCAAACCCTCTGTGACAGGATGAGCAAAAGCCTTCGGTTCGGGAGTACAAAATCCCCAAAATGGTACCTCCTAAGCTCTGTGGGACACCTCTCCCCAATAAAAATCGGGCCAAGTATCTAAGTCTTATCCTGGACAGAAAACTCTCTTGGCCCCTTAACACGGACGAAAGGGCTAAAAGGGCCACAATCGCGCTCTATATCTGCCGTATATCGTTTCTCTCTTCCAAGTGAACGGACGTGTTTTTTCTTGCGCTCTCGTTTTGTGTTAATTTTTGCATTAAAACAACCGGGGTTTTATTTAAATCTTCTACTTTGTGATAAATAAAGTTCCCGTTCACTTCGTGTGCATGCAGCTATTCTGTTTTGTGTATTTAATTGTTATTATTTTCACAATTTAGTTGTGCTGTCGGTGTTTGCTTTGCATTTGTTGCATTCCTCTTTGTGCCTTCTACGTTTAGTTTGCGCCGTCACGACAGCTAAACGTTAAGCTCGCTCCCACGCTCACCCGTTTACCTGCTCTCTCGTTCTTCCGCTCTCTCGGTGCAGCTACACTCTTATCTCTTCCTAAGTAAAGGTACAGTGGTAAATCTTTATAATGTCCGCAATTGTCTGTTTCGCTAAGACCTGTAAAAAGGCAATTACTGCGAATGATCTTACAGTCGGCTGCTGGCTGTGCGACAACATTGTGCATGCCAAGTGCATTGGTGTTGTTGCTCGGACGGTGGACGATCTAAGAAGAACCATCGGTCTGCGTTACTGCTGCGAGGCCTGTCGCGAGGTTAAAAAAGAAATGATGTCTTTTATGCGGCAGACCTAGGGCTGTTTTAAGGATGTGTTATCGATTCTTAATTTAATAGCCTTCAGCCCAGACTACCGTCCGATATTGGCAATGCATATAAGCAGTCTGCATCGCCGATAGCCCTCAAACAATACCACCTACGAAACATATTTTTGTTTCGCGGCTCTCCCCTGCTCAGACATCTGAAGATGTCATCGCCTTTATTCAGACAAAACTAGACCTGCAAAAATAAAAATAAAGGTGGAAAAATTCAAATTTTCCTATGCAAGTGATATTTCATCTTTTAAAATAAATATCCCTAATGAGCTCTTTGAAACAATATTCTCTACTAAATTCTAGCCTGAATATGTTGTCGTCGGCGGCCTGTAGGAATAAGTCTTCCCAGGCCCGACCAGACCACTGCGCCTACTACGACATCCGCTCCAAAAAACTAATCAATACCCTCTCTATCTTCTATCTAAACGCAATAGGCTTAGGTAGTAAGCTTCCCAAATTGTCTTCTGATAGTCTCTCGTTTGCATCCCAGGTTATTGTGTTCACAGAAACCTGGCTAAAACCGGAGATTCTGAGCTCCGAAATTTTCCCGCCTATGTTCACGATATATCGGCTGGATCGGCCTATCAGACGTGGGGATGGTGTGCTCATAGCAGTTGACTCCAGTCTCGCGTCAGAGTTAATAACCTTCGAGGAGTGCAACCATGTTGAATTCCTTTGCGTGAATCTGTCAGTAGCTCCATTTTCGTTACTTGATCCAACACTCCTCCTTTGTCGGAAATTTTTATTTATTGGAACCATCTTTCCGCTATCCAGATGGTTTCCAATCGACATTGAACAAGGATCATTTAGTAGTTCTTGGTGATTTGTTTTCCAGGACGGACTTCGAACGGTTGAATAACTTTATATCGGATTTTAATTGGTCCGATTTATACATGTGCACGGACATGACTGATATTGGATATTTTTTACAGTGCCATGAATTCATTTTTTATTGAATGTGTTCCGTCATACTACCCGTCAACCTCGAATAAGCCTCCTTGGTTTACTAAAGAGTTGTGTCGCCTTATAAACAAAAATCTCAGCGGTAAACGAAATATATAATACATATAATACCGGTTCTGACACTGACCTATCCTCTTATTTATTAGCACGGTTAAGATTTACCGTGTTGAACGCACAGTGTTAGAAAAATTATTTGAATCGTTGTAGGGTCCGCCGACATAGCTTTGGTCCAAGAGCCATGGATTGCATTCGGCAATGCCGTCGCCGGACTGAAGTCCTCAAATTACAACCTGTCCACCATCGATAAGCAGAATCAGAACCGCCGTACTTGTACGGAAGGGTCTGCATGCTAACCTTATGTCTCATTACAGCACGGATGACCTGACTGTTGTGATGCTGGAGACCGAGAAGAAGCGCCTTCTGGTAGCTTCCTGCTACATGGCACATGGCAGGATGGCCCCACCGGAGGATCTCAAGAGCATCGTATAAGCCAGCCCGAATGACCAACAACTGCTTGTGGGTGCAGACGCCAACGCACATCACTGCGTGTGGGGAAGCCCCGACAGAGGTGGTAGAGCAAACGTGGGGGAAGAGCATACATTCGTAGGTCCCACCTCCTCGAACGTGCCAGACTTAACACTCGTAAGGGGACAATGTACAATGATATCAGAAAGGAGAGTTCTTGAGAGACCATCCTTCTCAGATCATAAGTACATACAATTCCAATACGATTTCGATCACTCTCCCAAACCAACCGTCTTTAGGAACCCCAGGAACACTAACTAGGGAAATCCGGGCCTAGTAAAATCCGCTGAAGACATAAAAAAGTCCCAGATACCCTATACTTATGGGCAACGTGCAGCGTGCCCGACATCTAGAACCAGGAGAAGGACCAAGCCTGCCTGGTGGAACGGTAATCTTTCGCTCCTACGCAATAACCTCAGAGAATTTTTTCAAGATCGCCAAAGATGCAAAAAATGATATAATCAATGAGGAATACACGATCCTATTCAGGGATTACAAGAAGGAAATACACAGGGCACAAAGAAGCTCGTGGAGAAACTTCTGCTCCGATATCAATTGTAAGCTACATGGGTAAACTTCGCGTGCCGATATTTGCTTCTCTTCTTATTAGCTATAATTTTAACATTTTTGTATTACCAATGGGGGCGACTAATGTGTGGCGTTAGCGCCTCCAATAATTTCAGCTTCAGAGCGGAAAATACGTCAATAAATAGTATTCCGACATCCAATTCGTTCGTAATTATTGTATTATTTAAGTTAGACAATTTTCTTTTCTTCTTTTCCTGAATTTATTTGGTCAAACTGGTTTCCGCGAAAAATAAATAGCAACTTCGCTCTCAACATTTTTAAAGCAAATGTATCTTATTTTAGCACTAGGCTTAACAAGCACGTGAAAATTGATTTCCAGAACCCACTGTCTTATGTTTTGAATGTTTAGCTGCGAATAGTCTAATGAAAACTACAAATTTAAGAAAATCAATATATTACCTGACCAATTTGATCCATTAATTTGTATTGATTCAATTGAAGAAAACTTCCTGATTTTTCAATTGAAATCCTTCGAGACTCTCGAAATGCTGGTCGCCGTCGACTGGAACTAGGACTGCCAAAAGGACTACCATACGGGCTATACGGAACATTCGGGTAGATGGGGCGACTCTCAATCGATTGATGCTTTGATACAACAATTTGTTTAAGTGGTGAACAGGAAATCTCCTTAGGCAACTTTTTTAAGAACTTATTATCCAAATTTAAGCATTGATCAAATTTGTTTGATATATTTGACACAGAGTCTGATGACATTTCAATGATTTCTTGACTGTCATTCATGTTTCGTCCTTCCACTTAAATCATAACAGCTGGCGTTCAATATTTGGGCTTGGTTCATGATAAAAATCCGAATTGGATAAACTTTCTTTAAATAATTATTCGTATCTTTGCTGTATAGATGGTGACCTTTTAAATAATGGGGTCAGTAAGACCAACTTTATTTGTATAAATAGTAAAAGGGTAAATGTTCAGCTTAATTTGTAAATCTTCCGTAATCACAACCATTTGCATTTCAGTCAAATAAACGCCATATATTTTCCTCTTCTACTATTAGTTGTGTGTTCAAAAGCTGTAATAATCTGCAAAGGAAATAAAACGATAATATTAAAATTGTGAGTTGTTATGATAAATTGTATGCGTCTGGTGCGTCAACCCTGTTTTATACCAAAGTTCCAAATGTGAGCGAAACGAAAAAAAGAAAGAAAAACTCTTATTTTTGGCTTCCTCGGATACAAACATTAGCAAAATATAATTTTATTTTATTTATTCCAAACAATAGCAAATATCTGCCATTAAAATGCCATATTCTTACCTCAGACCGAAAAAGGAGTATTTTTGAATGATATGCTCCAACTCACATTAGGTGGGCTGAGACAAGGATAAGTGTCTTAAAACAATTTGTGACTTAATGTCTAAGGACAATTCAACATCTAACAAAATGTATAATTCATTGTAAAAATAACTTAAAACACGGAAAGATGCATAACGCATCTCGAAATTCGTTTTACATATATCAAGAGCGATTGTCCTAAAGTGCTGCTGGGGCAGAGAACTTCACTTGATTTATGAGATAGGCCGAAGAAATATGGCCATTAGTTTGAATAGGAATTTCACTCCGTGGCAGGTGAGACGATCCATTGGAGAGGGCAGGCTTAGAAGGTGCAGCCTGTTGATGTAACAGGAAAGGCGACGATGTGGGTCCCAGAGTAAACCCCGTAGGGCGAACAAAAAGAATAGTTTCTGAACAGATTCAATAAGGTCTTAATACTTCGCATATTGAGGTGACCATACACACGAACAATATTCAAGAATATGACGAACACGAGAGACATAAAGAGACATACATAAATTCACATTTACCATAGAGTTGTTGAGAATCAGCAAATTCTTATCGCACCATGACTGCATGTTGTTTAAACCAGTTTGAAAAATCAGATAAGAGTCTGAATTCGTCAGTGGCAAACATATTTTTACATCATCAGGGTACATAATAACGTGTGAATAAAGAAGCAAGGCAAGTCGTTAATGAAAAGGAAATAATATAAGTGGTCCAAAGTGAGTCCATCGTGAAACACCCTTGGTTACGTGGACACGCCTAGAAAATGAACCCATGAAAGCTACTCTTTGAGTTCGGTTCGATAAGTAGGTGACGTTTCAATTGGTCAACAAAACAGGAAAACCCAAGGGTATACGATTTTTCAGCAGCAACAGCTGATTCACGGAATCAAAATTTTCGATGTTGGCTCTACTTCCCTATTCGTAAAAGGGGAATTATGAAAGATTCCTTCCAGCTTTGGGGAAAAATGAACAGATCAGGACAAGAAGAGAAGGATAGCTTAAGTGCTTTGAGATGCTGAAAAACATCGTTTTCGCTGATTGTGTGCAAAAAAATACTGTTTGAGTGCGGAAGAGAGTATGGATACGGTGAGGTTTAACTCATTGTTGAATCCGTTTGAAGCGGACTCATAATTGAGATGAAGACAGGATGGAAAAAAGTGAGACTTTCGTTTCAAATTAAGAAACGCGTAATATTGCTTTGGAGAAGCTCGAAACTCTAAATCGATTTAGATGGTTTTTGTAACATTTAGAATTGTAAGTCAGAAAATCAGAGTGAGCTATTAAATATCTAGCCCGATTGAATTGCAGCCCGGTTTTTCTGAATTTATTAAAAATGCTTTACTTGATGTAGAGTCAAGAAAAGTCCAATCGACTTAAGATAGCTTTGCGGAACCAGTAAAAAGTTGCTGGCTCAGTTACAGGACAGGGCAATAATGGAGTCGAAGCTTCTAGAATTATCTCCAATGTGGGGTGATCAGCCCTGGAGAGATGGTTAATTGTAGAGACGTATGCATGGCAACCTCCGACGCAAAAATAAGGTCCTAATGTCCCAATGAAAGGTCGATAAGGCCATGAATAAAATCGTGAGGTGCAGTGGGAACAAGAAAATTCGAGTCAGGTGAGAGCATATGAAAGGCAGGTTGAAATCACCCATAACAATAAGGTGATCATTAATGCCAAGGGACGAATTTTGAATTAGCATTAAATGCTGCAAATATATATCAGTGTCAGGCCGGGGAGGAATGTATGAGCATAAGACAAAAACAAAATAATCATGGATGCGAACTGCAACAAACTCTAAATTACAATCCGTGTCAGATAGGACTTAACAGCGATAAGAACACCACCGCCGATACGCATAAGACGATCACATATAAACAACATAGTTTCCTGCAAATAATTCGCTTTCAGAGACAGAGGAGTTGAGCCACGTTTCAGTAAAGGCAATGACATTGGCATCAAAGGAGACACTGTTGACGTGTAGTTTACTAAGTTTGCCTAGTAAGCTGCAAACATTCTGGTATTGTAGGATAAAGAAATCATTTAGTTTTTTGGAGTTCTAGCCGAGGGAGACCGAGGCACGCGAGCCCGAGGGTCACTCTTGTTGACGAATTCATGAACAATTGCGTGTTCAGGCCATACGGAAGTATCAAGAACCCTAGGAAATAGTACATCAGAAATTCCAATTTTAAACGAAGTTATATTGGGCGATGGGATCGCATGTAATGAAGTTGAGGCTGCCCTATATCGCAAGAACAGACGACCCAAGAGCACCTTCTCTGTCACTGTCCAGCGTTAAACAATAGAAGAATGCTTGGAGAAGCAGGGAAGCTCAAGTTTGCAGCTATCCTTACTTTTCTGAACGATTCGGGATGATGCTAAACATGACTAGTCAATACCTGGTAACAAAGGGTGTGGACCAAAATGGAGCTTATCTCTATCTTATCTCGACACATTGGGGTTCAAACAGCCAAATATAAACTTTCAAATCTACACTGCTTCTAAAAAAAAAAACATTACCGTTTGCCAAATACTTTTTTTGAGTGCACAAGAAGATCTTGGGGATAAAACCTCGATTTACTCCGATGGTTCCAAGGTCACCGACTCAACCTCGATTGCGGTGGTTGACTGCAACTATAAAATAATTGCAGAAGGTTGGCTCCCGTCGCACAACTCCACAAGAAATTAGGCAATTAGGAAATGATACCGCTGAAAAAGACGCCCAAGAGATGGGACTTACACCATACATTATTTTCACTTCGTTTAACTGCAAGGATATACAAAGTCGATTTTACCTATACATTAAAGAAAAGAAACTGTCCGAATGGGCACTCTTCTTGCAGATAATAAACCCAAATTGCATCATGTTTAATCCACCACCGAACGTACGCAAACGAGAATGCGCGACTTTCATCGGACTACACATCGGGCACAATCTGGACACCTGCAGTCGATTACCCTCTATTAGATCTCAAACATTTGGTACACATAGTCCTTTAGATTGTTTAGGTAATCCCTCTTTTGTGAATATCTTAAAAATTAAAAAGTATTCCAAAAAGCTAATTTTATTACATAAAGTAAGTTTCGACACAAGTTTCGAGTCGAAGGCGTCCTTAGCTTATTAAATTAAATTAAATTAAATTTATTATTTTTAGTATAGTATACTAGATTTAATTTTGTTAAATCAATAAAAAATGAATCCCATTAATTAAAAATGAATGTGAGTTTACATGTTTTTATTTTAAAAAATACAACATATTATATAAAATATTTTTTTTTTACAAATATCAAAACCTTAACTATTTTTTAAATAATATAAAAACAATCTTTTAGACGATTTGATATTTGATTCTGGGGGAAGTCATTTGACAAGCAATTATCAAGAGTCGGAACAGCTTTAGTGAATTCATCAGCATCACTTCCTCGACGATATTTTAATCCTGAAACCCAGCCGGTTTTTTGTTTTATATCCAAATACATCTCTAGCTCTGCGAGTTTGCCAAATAGATGTTCAAAATCAAGGTCTGCATTATTAAGAAATGTACATCGTATTGCATAACTTCCAAATATAAAACAATTAAAGAGGCGCTGAATACGAAATTCAAGCTGTTTCATAATATATTTTACGTTAAGCTTTGTCACGGCATACACGTCATATGTAAGCTCAAGGTTACGCCCTGCAGCACACTCATATATCTTAGCGGATTGATGCTGTAAAAAATCTATATACAGTTTACGGCATTCCAGATCACGTTTCAATTTCCAATTTTGAAAAATAATGCTTTGAGTTTCTGCATAATAAAAAAATATTTTCTGAATGGCAGTTAATGTGCCTATAGTAAATTCCAAGGCATCGTTAACAATCTCGGAAAACTTCATATGGAAGAACTCCATTTCTGCAAAATAGTCAGTTAGTAAAACCTTCACATGTTTTGGTTGAGCTGTTGGGATTCGGCGGAGTTTTAACAATAATGCGTGACTTGAGTTTTTTGATGTCTCATAAAATGTTTCGACATCATTTGAAAACTCTCCAAAAACGTTTGAAGCGTCATAAAAAAATGTTAGGAGCTTATGCATCCTAACTAAATAATTTTCTGAACTAGTGTCACTTTTTCCAAAATCACTCAGCACTGTAGACATGGTCAAATTTTTTTGTAGATTTTCCAAAAAATTGTGAAGTTTATGCTGCAGCTTTTCTTTACTTCTATCAGATCTTTCGATAGCGTAATAAAATTCTTTGGAAACATGTTCTGCAGTAATAGAATGAAACGGCAGAGATAGTCTGGGATGGTTGTTGCTGACACTTGCCATTTGACCCCGAAAGCACCATACCACACAATTTAAAACTATGTAAATTAAACGGAAAGAGTTCATTGAATAAGTTCAAAATTGCTTCAGCTATAGTCGCGTTGTGTTCAACGACTACTACTGGTGAATTGAAAAAGCGCTGAAGCGAAAACAATGAACTTTAAAAAATCTATAAATAGGCTTACAAAATATTTATATTTTATATATACTACATATACCAGACGTCACCTTACCTATTATTCTTTTTTAAAAGAACTAATTGTGGCAAACGTTTTTGTACATGCTCATTTTTCGGAACAATGACGTAAGTTCTTTGTTATTTGTCGGAAAACAAACATTTTTTTTTTTAATATTTGTTATCGATAAAGGCTTTTTAATTTAAGCACTCTTAATTTTTTTTTATATTTTTAGAAAAAAATATTTAATGGAAAACAAGTTAGAGGAAAAATTCGAATCTTCCAAGGCCCTTACTATCCACACATAATTACCCGATAATAAAATACAAGGCATTAGTTAAAGAAAAAGTGTTTCGAAGTACTTTCGTGGCCTTCCTTTTTGATTTTTTAAAAATATTTTTGAAAAAAATTTAAAGTAAAAACATAATTTTTATACCCTTGCAGGGTATTATAATTTTAGTCAGAAGTTTGCAACGCAGTGAAGGAGACATTTCCGACCATATAAACTATATATATTCTTGATCAGCATCAACAGCCGAGGCGATCTAGCCATGTCCGTCTGTCCGTTTGTTTCTACGCAAACTAGTCCCTCAGTTTTGAAGCTATCTGAATGAAACTTTGCAGATAGTCTTCTCTCGCTCTCACTACTATATATGGCGGAATGGGCCGAATCGGATAGCTGCCATAGGAAAGAACAGAAATTTTTGAAAAAATAAATTTTAACTATGCCAATTTTCAATATATTTTCATATAATTTGAGACATTCATTTTATTCAAATCGGACCACTATATCATATAGCTGAAGTAGGAAAATTGGCATAGTTAAAATTTTTTTCTCATATGTATATATCAATTCATTTAGTTTGTTCAGTACCCAAGAAAGCGGAAAGTCAGAACATTTTCCTGGTAATTCTTCTACTTACTGCAAGGGTATTTAAGGGAGTCTACTACCTTCGCGGTTTGAAAAAATCGTTTTTTTTTTTAATTTTTTTTAAATACTAGAGGATCTGAGGAATACGCCATATAAAGGGTTTTGTAAAATTCGCATTCCTTCATGGGTAAACGAAGCCCGAAAGATTGCCACCTCCATACGTTTCGACCATTTTTCCTATCTTTAAACGCATTTTCCCGAAAGTAGTGTTTTTCAAAAGTTTTGGCACGATTTTGACGAAACCATAGAAGATATCCTAGATCTGTAAAGCGTTACTTATTCACAAAACATCTCGCTAGGTCTAGACACAAGCTTTTTTCCCAAAATTTTTTTTTCAATTTTTTACAGTCATTTTTATATTGAAAAACATGGTCAAAAAATGAATTTTTTTTTCAAATCGCTGCCATTTTGTGAAATTTGCAAATATTAAAAAAAGCTTGTGTCTAGACCTAATCGACGTTCTTAAAATTAAGTTAAAAAAACGTCTTGTTGTTTGCATGTTCTGAAGCTGATATTTCTTGCCAGCCGTTTGACTCTTTCGCGCCGGCAGAGGTTAATTCGACGACGCGCCAATGGCAAATGTTATGATAAATTCATATGGTTTTTTTTTTTTTTTTTTGTCAAGTTCAAGCATTAGTTAATCAAAATTTTGTTCGGATATCATGTGTAGTTTTTTTGCAATCCATTTTTGAAAAATTGGCCCCAAATTTGAGCGCGAAGGTAGAAGACCCCCTTAAACTTCGGCATGCTGAAGCTAGCTTCCTTTATTTCAGACCCAACCTCAAATTTGACAAACCAAATTTTGCCGTCGGCAACAAGCAATTTCGATTTGGCCAAATGGTGACAAGTACTTGGTAGAAAGTTATCGGGAAGGTTGCCGTACTTTTGGTAAAAAGAAGCAGCCAGGTAAAAATACTTATAAAATATTAATCAATTAATTAATAAATTTAAAGAAGGGCCTCAAGTGTTGTTTATAATAATGATATTAATTGTAATTACTTTTATGGTGGGAATACAGTAAAAAAGTTATTAAAAACTTCGGAATTAAGACTGTGAAAAATGTAGCAGCCCTTTTGTGTGGAAATCAGCTTAAACAGCTGTTTACTGTTGAATGCAAACAGCTGTTTGCCGACGATGTGCCTGGCTTTTTGAGTCATCTTTCGCCTAATCTGAATGGAGACCACCGCAGAATGGCTAATACCAAGCTTTTCGACAAACAAATATATACGTAAATCTGGCTGATACATCCCCAAATCTTGTCGACCATTTTCCGAATTTAACAGTTGAAATGATGTTTCTGTTCTCGAGGGCTATTAGCGCCTTTAGTTGGATCATCGTTAAGGGGTTATATACCTTTTTAAGCGGAAAAATTGAGGAAACTTTGGATTTTTTTAAATGTATAGCAGTAATTTTATTACACAAATGTTATTATTTATTGATTATACGGAGTTATGGCAATTCTATCAAAACCATTTAAAAAAAAAAAAAACAAAAAATTATTGTAGGAAATCAACTGGGTGATCCCAAACGTCAACCTATTGCCAGCAATCTCCACAAGTTAATTCCTGTGCTTCCTTTGGCTGTTTCATCAAAGGGAATGCAAAAATGACGTTACGTGAAAGATCAAAACAGAATGAAAAAGCTAACTACATACATACATACATGTATAGTTTATACATATTATACATACATATGTAATTTTCTTTTAAATGTTTTTATGTATGTATTTTTTTTTTGGAAAAAAGAACTATGTAGACATTCTCCTAATAGTATTACATTACAAAATAGGCTTATTTATGCATGCGAAGTAAAAAATAATTTATTTGTAGTGTGTAGTGTTGTGTTATTCATACCCTAAGATTAAACATACATACATATGTACTTACATACATATGTACTATGAATAAAAACTTGTAAATACAAAAAAACATAAATACATACATATGTATATGTTTAAATAGGAATGTACGTATTTACAAGGTTATTTGTACATCATATGGGAGTAGATACATTCCCATATACATATGTACATACATTTACTCAAACGGAAATTCGCTAAAAAAAACTCTGCAAAAAAAAAACGTACATAGAGTAACAGATATACTTGTGTAATTATATGTAAAATCTTACATATGTACATATGTATGTATGTATGAATGTTTGTATGTACATATGTATGTATGTATGAATGTTTGTACATATGTATGAATGTTTGTACATAAGTATGTATGTATGTTTAAGTTAGTAAATGTAAACAACACAATAAAACCAATCAACATTTGTACATTAAACAATAAAATGATATTAAAAATAATAATGCATACACAAACACGTACATATATTTGTTTTTTTTTTTTTAGATGTACAAATTTATATGGACGAGATATGATCATAAATTTGAATAAAGCTATGTATGTATGTATCTTTCGTAAACACTATTGTATTGTATAAATGTATAACATAATTTAAAGAAATGTTTACATTAAGTTTAAGCCGCTTTCAGAATTTGTATTTAAATATGTATGTATTGATATTTTTTACTTTAATTGATTTTTGGTAACACATTTGTTTTAAGCATACATATGTATGTATGTATGTTTGTATTTGCGTTCTGCAGCTCCAGAAAATAAACTGCTGCATATACATACACATGTACATATGTACATATCTACACCAGAAAATAAGCGCACATTTTGAGCAATAGTCTAATGCTGACTAAAGGAACTACAACTGACAGCCAAGCTTTAAGCGAAAGGTGGATGAATTAAAAGTTTGCGATGTTAGCTTTCAAAGCTTGTTTTTTTTTTCCAGGGTGGGAGCTGTAAATTGACCTAAAATTTGTGCTTACGTGTTTGTATGTATAAAATGTATACTATAAATGCAAGTATATGTATGTAAATTTATAATCAATCATACTTATGTATATGATCGGAAAATTTTAAGAAAACAGTTCGAACTTATCCAGCTTTTAACATATCTACATGCGTTAATTTTTCCATATATTTTGAGATATGATATTTTGTATTATTCTATAATTTCGGTTATTTATCTTATAACAAGAAAAGAAGCATAGAAGAATAGAAGAAGAAAAATGTTCTGACTTTTTCGTTTTTTTGGGTTGCGAGCGAAAAATGTTCCGAGCAAAAAATGTTGCGAGCGAAAATGTTGCGAACGAATTAAATGAATTTATATATATATTCCCTATGACAACTATATGATATAGTGGTCCGATTTTGATAAAATTTAAACCGAAATTCTAAAATATTACAAAATGGCCATGTCTAAAATTATGTTGAAAATTGGCTAAGTTAGATTTTTTTTCCTACAAATTTATCGATCGGTCGTATGGCAGCTATATGATTTAGTCGTCCGATCCGGCCCATTCCGCCATATATAGTAGTGAGAGCATATAGAAGTCTATCTGCAGTTTCATTCAGATAGCTTAAAAACTGAGGGACTAGTTTGCGTAGAAACGGACGGACAGACGGACATGGCTAGATCGACTCGGCTGTTGATGCTGATCAAGAATATATATAGTTATATGGTCCTTCACTGCGTTGCAAACTTCTGACTAAAATTATAATACCCTGCAAAGTACACAAATCGGACGACCATATCTTATATATATATCGGGGAAAGGTGGCAGTTGTGGACATAGTTTTGTTTTTCGCTGATATCTTTTTAACTGGAGCATATTATGCGGACAGGTGCATATCAATGGAAAGCTAGAGACCCTAGCTAACTAGTTTTTGAATAATTACAATGATATCTATCACTGAAAGAAAAAATTTTAAGTTTTTGTAAACTTATAATTTTTGCCAATTTTAGATTTTAAGGGGGGTTGTGGACACCTTTGTAGAATGTGCTAAAATTAGAAAAGTATTGAGTTCAACGCAATCAAATGAAGAAAAATTGAAGTTTATTCATTTGTAAAGAAAAAAAAATACTACGCATGGCATCATTCTCCATCAGAAGCACAATTCGCGCATGTGAAATAGCTGGCACACATGTCAGCACACTTAAAGTGCACTGGCCGATCACAATCATTGCAGTGAACGGAGTTGCGGTCAACAAACATCGAAGAAAAGAATATAAACACCATTAAAATATATTTACTTATATAGCTGTACTTATAATTCAATCAACGGCGATATTTTAACAACTGCCTCACAAATGAACAAATGAACAAATTTTTTATTGTGAAAATTTTGTCCTAACTCGGACTGGAATCTTTAACATAACTAAATTTCACGTCAAAAAATCGATTGCACTCACCTTCATAATTAACACAGTTAACACGGTGACACTTTTAAAAACGTGCAATAAAATTTCTGTGATTTTTTTCACGGTGAAAAGATTCATTTTTCCGGGACATAAAGCAGACGCGTCCGTTCCGTTTGGTATAAGGCGCAAAACAATCGAGCTTCAATAGCGCACACATGACATTTGACAGATCCATATCTGTCCTGTGTCAAAAGTTACACCGGGGTGTCCACAACCCCCCCGTGTCCACAACTGCCACTTTTACCCTACATATATTCCAACATATGTATTTCCATGATCTTTCAGAATCACCCGCGTTTAGATCTGTGTTTTTTTTTGTCAACCTGCGGAATATTAACTTCTCGTTAGGTGGATGTCTTCTTGGAAATCCTTAAATATACGAATTTTTAATTATTTTGGGTAAAATTCGAAGCGATCTGTCAGCGAAAATTGAAAATTGAAATGAATCCACCTCAGCAGTGTTTTGTGATTTTTAAAGTGGGAAAAAATATAAAACCGAAATTGTTTGTGTTTTGAACCAAATTTCGATTACTGAATCTGCAAATGTTAAAAATAGCTTATGGTGAATCTATTCTATAGAAAATCCAAGTTTACGACTAGTACAAAGCCTTTGGATGTTCCAGAAACCGTAAAAAAATGCCTTGTCCCTGTCGTCTTTTGTCGTCTCTGACGATATCAAAAAAGTTAAGGATAGAGCTCTAACGCTAACTTAGAGGTGCAAAAAACCGATGCTAATATCGATGTATCGATGTTTTAGAAAATTTCCGAAACATCGATGTTTTCAATCGACTATAGATGTTTTTGGTTCGGGAGTATCTTGAGATGGCGAACGATCCAGAAATGTGCGACCCACATTTTTTGGAAGGTAAATTTTTTAATTTCGCATTATGAGCTATTTAAATTAATATTTTTAATTTTAGGAGAGTTCAAACTATATGGCACCTTTCAAGGAACTGGCGTTGAAATACCTTTGTGAGCCTGTAACTTCGGTTGAATCGGAATGGGCTTTTAGCAAAGCGGGAGAAATCATTTCCGATCGCCGAACTTGTCTCTAATCCGATTTTGTGGACAAATTAATGTTTATAAACAAAAATTTAAACATATCGACAACAAAGTGATTACATATACAATATGTACTCATAGATAGACTATTGAAACAGATCTCTTATAAGTTTAATTTCCTATTACATTATGAAAGGAATTCGCATGGTTTTTATGTATCCAATTACCAGTTATTATGATGCGTGTGAAAAGAATTTGCATTGTTTTTAAGTTGTTTGATTTGTTGTCAAATTTAAAATAAATGTATTTTAATAATGTATAAATGTGTTTTCTTTTTCAAGTGTTAATTCAAATATAAATTTTGTTTGAAAACATTTGATGTTACATCGATGTGAAAAACATCGAAACATCGATGCTTCCAAACATCGATG
>VNJT01012132.1:0-19175 GCA_008042655.1 Drosophila burlai
CTGGATACTCCATAAACCTTCTTACATAAATTTACACTATTTATGCAAGGAATTTAACTACATTAATATAACCGGCTCCAAAGATGTGGGACTTTCAATTTAAATTAAGAATGTTGTTTGTCCATACATATGTATGTGTGTTCTTACAATGTACGCGTGTTTGTATATTTGCAATGAATTTGTTTGTCACATAGGCACTTGCCTCAAAATAACAATGCTAAGCGCAATTTACACACGCATTTTTATTTCCGTAATAAATTCGTTCTAAATTGTTATTTTGTATATTTAGATATGTATTTATATGCATATATACATATGTACACACAATATATGCAAGCAAAATTAGCGCAGTGTGTATATGGCACTCTTTCACTCGAATTTAGCTTGTCTTATGCCTGTATGCGATTATTACCTGAAGAAAAATGACACATTGAATTTAGGCACATTTCTGCAACCTGCTAAATTAACAATACCACTTTTTGCAATTGCAATAAATTCGACCAAAACACAATCAATACATTTAAGGGTGGCATTAGGGTTGTTGATAAAATATCAAAATATCAAAGTATCGATATTTTTAACAATAATACCTCGACTTTTTGACACCATGTGTAAAATGTATGAAAACCTCGACTTTTTGGCACCATGGGATCGAATTCCCAAACGGGTAATGTAGATGGGAATGGGGATGTAGAATTCCCAATCGGTATTTATCAATATTTTTTCTAAAGCTATATTATATATATATATATTTATATCACGATTTTTGTTTGCCCAAATATCGAAATGGCGATATTTTTATTTGATTTTTTTTACAAGACAAAAACATGAAGCACAATACATGAAAGCCTGTGTATGCAAAAGCCCGCACGAAAAAAAGTATGAAAAGTTTTTTTTTATTATTTAAAAAAGGACTTACTTAAATGGGACTTTGGGTCCATTTTTTTGAGCGCGCTAGTGATTTAAGTTCGACCGAAAACATCGATGTCGATGGTCGTCGATGTTTTCAAAATATAACATCGGCCCCAAAAAATAAAAACATCAGAAAACATCACCAAAAAACAAATCTATGCATCGTTAAATTTTGTAATTAAATTTACTTTAATTATTATTATTTTTTTATTTTGATAAGAAAAATATCATCGATGATATATTTTTTGTAATATCTGACAACTCTAATAGAGATGGACAAAAGTAATTCGGCAGCACTAATTTGGAACTTGAGAACTGGGTAATTTAGGGTGTTACACACGACAACTTGTAGAAAGAAAATCCCACTTGTTTCACAAAATAAAAATAGTACAAATTAATGACGCCTAGTACTAGTACATAAGATACATTTTCTGACAGCACAACAACTCCATATGAAAAAGAGCGAAAAGAGAAATAATAACTTCCTGTCTTTTCGCTTTCGCGGTTACTAACATAAGATTAATGTTACGCGGCGAAAAATCTGAAAGCGTTCCCAGATCAAAAGACTTAACAGCTGTGATTTCGAAGTGAAATAATTGAATTGATATTTTTCGAAAACAAATATGAAGGGCAAATTTAAGGAAACAAGTTGTCAAGAGTAAAACGATTTTGTCTCGCGAGGATAAAGACGGCTTAATAAGTGAGTAAAGACGAAGCCCTTGATATGGAATTTAAGTCACATAGAGCATTTTAAGTGGATTTTGAATATCACTTTGTAATGATAATTTGATCCTTTTCCTCCTTTTCTTTAAAATATTTGGTTACTTATAAAATTAGGAAAATGTTGCACTTTGTTTTGTTTTTTATTATTTTTAATTTTTTTGTTGCTTGCTTTTAAAGACTTTTTTTAATTATATGTTGTTTGCCTTTATAAAATTGTACATTTCAATGGTCCCTCCATGACTAAATGACTGAATTTTTGGCCAAATGAAAGCTTGTTTCTTTGCAAGATATATGATATACATAAATAGTAATAGATAAGTCTTTCTATTTTTGAAAAAAATTAAAAATATTATATTAGCGAAAGAATATAATTTTCATATTACTTTTCTATAATATGGCAGCTATATAATATAGTTGTCTTGTTTATATAGCTTTAGAATATATACATACAAGTAGAAAACAAACTATAGAGAAAAAATAATGGTAATGAAATTTAAATGTTAAAAAACTGCGAGATATAGCTTTCACCTAATAATTTCCCTATCGTTTATATGTCATCTTGAAAGTTTTATATAGTTTACAAACTGAAAAACTAGTGGGCCTTGAAACGATCGATAAGCCTGCTGAAACTGATCAAAGGGTCTTTATCACTGCGTTTCTATAATCAGAATAAAATTATAATGCTCTCTACAATGGTATGAATACAATAATTATAATGAGTTAGGTTCAGTGTTGTTTATAAACATGTAATAATATTCAAAAAATCAAAATTAAATACTCTTGGATTATGTGTTTTCAATTATGTTTTTAGCTGATTGTAAGGCTACATAGGTGTTAATAGTGTTTCGCTCAATTAAACTAAATATGTATGTATGCCAACGATGTATATAGTTTCTGCTTCTCGATATATTTAGATTAAGTTTTCTAAGTGCATTTGTTTCGAGCAGGAGATTGATCAATTAGTCTTTTTTCTTTTATACCAGTATAAACACTATTGTAAAGGTATTACCGCTTAATTTTCAAGTGAACCAAATATCCTAGATACATACCTTATTTAGGTGATCAAAGGAAAACCAAAGTTACACCCTTGCATTAGAATGAATAAATATTGTTGAAAACTTATCAATGGCAAGGACCAATTTTTGATTTTAGTTTTTAAATATGACTTTTTATTTTAATCCAATGGATTAACATTAATGGTTCCATTGAATGCCAGATGTGTGTGCTAAAAAGTATTTTCTTAACAGATGCTGTAAGCCTTTTATCACTTCGAGACAAAAATAGATGTACATTGGTGCTAAAAATACTAATGAAATCGATAGAGTTTGTCCTTAATTCGACCAGTTTACTTTTTTTTTACCTATTTTTAGAATCTAATAGAGTAATTCAATACAAAAACACCATAGATGCGAACAATATGTTATGCAAGTCCCAACTAGAAACAATTTTAATTGAAAAGAAAAGAAACATTTTGTTGTTGTGCCTAATAATTTGAAAATTATTTCTTATATTTATTACATTACTGAATTATTTTCTTATATTCGGGATCTCTTAATCTGAACAAATAAATATTAAAGAATTAATTAACTATGTTTTTTTCCAGTAATATGGGAGACGAAGAAGATCCATGGGGTTCTGACGCTGTCGAAGAGGCTGAGCCAGCAGCAGCAGCAGGTTCAACATCTAATCAGGGAACTCCTGCTCCTCCCTCCAAGGCACCGAGTGTGGCTTCCGACCATAAGTCTGACAGTGTGGCGGTCGGAGGGACTCCGGCAAACGAGGAGGCGGCTGCTGTAGAGGAAGAAATTGAGTTCAAAGCGCCTCCACCTCCGCCAGAAGACGATGGATACAGGAAACCAGTTCAATTGTACCGACACTGGGTCAGGTTGGTGCCTTTTAAACGTATGGCTCCCAAACTTGTGAACCTTATGCAATTCTCTATTTTCAGGCCGAAGTTTCTCCAATACAAATATATGTACAACTACAGAACCAATTATTATGATGATGTGATTGACTATATTGATAAAAAACAAACTGGAGTGGCACGTGACATACCTAGACCCCAGACGTGGGCAGAACGTGTCCTGCGCACTCGAAATATCAGGTAATATTTGCATAACAAAATAATCCTCGGACATTCAGGGGAATAACTTCATTTCGGGTTATGTTTTTTCTAATTCTCACTTTTAAATCAGTAGCAGTGGCATTGATTCGTTTGCTCCATCGGCAAAAAGGGACAAGCAATTAATTCAAACATTGGCGGCCTCGATTAGAACTTATAATTACCACACCAAGGCATACATTAACCAAAGGTATGCCAGTGTGCTGTAGTGAGCACACTTTAATGTAATAATAGAAACGTTTTAAAAGATGAACTCGTAGTCATAAAAAAAGATCTATACATATAGTAGTTATTAGGCGTTTGTATAACTGCGCATATCCACACAATATTGACCCTTTGTGTAGAATGAGGTTAATACTGCTCGGATAAACTTTTCAAGAAACCAAGATTATATTTTGTATATTTTCTTACAAGCGTAATTTCTGTTAATATATTTTTATATATATTTACGTATATTAACACAACTTACCTCTTGATACATGGTATTTTTAAGATTATTTACTTTATATCTAGCAAAGTAAATAAACTAAAAAACTGATTTATATTGGTAAGCTAAAATAAAAAACTGTGCAATAAATAAAAGTAAACAAATACCATCGTTTTATTTTGGGACACTCCATTTTTCATCATATATTGGAAATCACTTCAACTGCGATGGTTAAGTATGAGAAGAGCCGTCCACCTCTGTCAGCTGTCAGGTCAGTACTGGTCTCTATTATGAGATCTTGGTGCAGTCCAAAGTCCAGACTACAAATACAAATAAGCTCAGCCTAAAAAGTCATAATAGATTAAATTAGCTTATTGTATGCTTGTGAATTAGTAGAGCAAACAGAGTGGACAAGTGACAAACTCTGAACTATGGTTTAAATCATTCCAATATGAAAAAATGTAAATTAAACATAGGTAATGATCTAAAACTACTTTAAATCAAAACACTTAAATATGCAATAAATTTAACGTATAAAATAAATAATTCCAGTCTCACAGGTTCACTCTAAACGCAACAAGGTTGTAGGTGTATGCAGTGGCTGTGTTCTTTTATTCAGATGCGAACCCTAAAACAGATCACAATGGTGTTTATGAGACCTGCTACATTCTTTATTTTTACGCTGCTTGTTGTTAAAATAGGTTGTACAGATTTATGGTAAGTAACTGTAATGAAATACTAGTTCTTTTACCTAAAGACTATATATTTCCAGTTCAGAAAACGATATACACGCACTAATTCTAGCTAGAGGAGGAAGCAAAGGGATAAAACTAAAAAACCTAGCTCAAGTTGGCGGCTATTCATTGTTGGCCCGCACAATTAAAATAATTAAAAGCTCTGCTTGTTTTAAGCACATATGGGTTTCGACAGACGATAAAAATATTGCCATTGAAGCACAGAAGTGTAAGTTTTTAATAGGAGACTTAAAGATTATTTAGAAACGGTGCAAAATCTGTAAAAAGCTTATAATTAATTTTTTTTTAAATATATGCTCGGTATTAAATTTTAAGTTTTTACAACTTATCTAAAACGTACAGACCCCTTGACTTATTTGTTTATAAATTGTCTCGCAGTTGGTGCAATGGTTCACCATCGTCCACACAAATTTGCGAGAGATGATACTCCGTCAATCGATGCCATTGCGGAGTTCTTAAAATCTCATCCATCCATTCAAGACTTTGCACTCTTTCAATGTACATCTGTGTTTTTAAAAACTAACTACATTCAAGAGGCTGTGCAAAAATTCGACTCACACGATTGTGTTTTTGCTGCCAAAAGGTAAGACCCTTGTTTTATTAAAAGTATCTTCTCTTAGCGCAACACAATTTATTTTAATCTTAGATCTCATTACCTTCGTTGGAAAATGGTTGACGGTTACTTGGTACCGGCTGAGTTTAATTTAAATTCCAGGCCAAGACGCCAGGACTGGAAGGGAGATATCGTCGAAACCGGAATGTTTTATTTCTCAAGGAGACGGTTGGTGGATATTGGTCTGCTTCAAAATAACAGGTAGACTTTTATCTTATACAAATATTTTTTTTTTATAATTTAAGCTAATTGTATTATGCTATTTTAGGTGCTCTATTGTGGAAATTGATGCCAATGATGGCCTAGAGATTGACTCAAGCCACGACCTCTCGATGGCAAAATATATTTTAAGTAGTAGAACGAAAATTGATCTATAAAATGATCATATTAATTAAATATTGTTAAAAGAAATCCGACTCGAATTCATTTCGAGTTTATAATTATTGGCTATCCAGATATAATAATTATTTAATGAAAATCTACCAATTATTAAATAATTAGAGCTACGTTAATTCTGTTAATACTTGATATCACTTTATTGCTTCGGATATTATTTACTTTGGTGCCATTATCACCGATGTATAGCGACTGATTCGCCTGGTGAGGAGCCGTGGGACCATGGCAGTTGCTGTGGGTCTTAGGATCAGGCAAGTTCGTCCGGATCGAGCTGCAAACAACGCATTGCTATTAAAAGTGTTTTTGATTTCCGCTGCACCTCCATAAGCTCGAGGTAGTCCCGTACACGATTTATTGTTGGCGGTTTCCTCTTGATGCTCTTGGTCCTCGGATAAGGGCTGGGTTCTGGCTCTCGAAGATTCCTGCGGTACCTTCGAGAAGACATGAAGCAAGCCGTCTCGGTTGAGTCCTTCATCACCGCTGACTTCCGATCCTATTGCTTTCTTGGGCTTCTGCTTTAAGCTGCAAACGTTGCATTGGTCCTGATGTCCCAGTAGTGGCAGCTGTCCCATCTGCGATGGGTACTGCTGCCTCATCTGCATTGGGCACTGCTGCCCCATCTGCAATGGGCACTGCTGTTGGTTGTTCACGAACCCTGCACAATTGCAGTGTGGGTAGTGACGGATATTTATGGGGCAATGGGAGCACGGATTGCAGGTGGGCATCAGTTGGCTTAGACAGGGGTGTATGCCAGACTGAAAGCTGCCGCGGGGCGCAAAGCAAGTGGTCGACAGGACAGGTTGAAATAAACGATGACTGATCTGGTTGCTCACGACCATGCCGCCTCTCTTGAAGTGCCCGGGGAATCCCAAAGATGACTGGTGTTGCGGACCTGGCGCAGACCAGCAGGATATGGAACGGCTACAGCAGCAACAGGGGTGTCCGTAGGGAGTCAGCAGGCAGGAGCTCAAATTCTGTGGCGCTGCAAGCCCCGGAAAGCAGCAGGCCGTCTTTGGCATTTGGCAGACTTGTGGAGGCCTTGGCAGACAGCAATTGCTGGTGCAGAAGGAACAGGACGATGCGTTGCTCCTTGCTGCACTCGGGAATTGCTGGCAAGGGGCCACAGAGGTGCCACACGTGGAACCTGCCTGGGGCAAGGGCTTGAAGCTGATGGTCATATAAGGGGCCTGGCTGCTGGCTGAGTTTTGTTGTTGCTGCTGTTGCTGAATTTCTTGTGTAAGTGGCTGCAATTGGGCTTGGAGACTGATAACGGGAGCACCCTCCGCTTCCTTTTCTGTTTTTTCAAATTGGTTTTGTTCGGCATTGGCAGGAAACTGTATGTGAGGCACTGGGATTGGTACAGTAGTTGGCTGCGACAGGTTTCGGGTTGATGGGACATCCTTCCCTAAGGACATTAAATATATAAGGAAAAAGAAGGGCTTAAGGATATTTAACAGAAAGCCGCAGTCATTAAAAAAGTGATTACATAATATATGGAAATTATACCTCCCCACCGCTGGCATTACCTTCGTGACAGCTATTATTGCATGATGCCACATCTCCTTGGCAGCACATCTCATCCGTCTGACATCCGGCATTGGATCTAATCACCGGAGGCACTGTCTGTTGCTGGGGATGAATGCTTTCGCTTTGGCTCAAGTTCGAATAATCCTGGTTCTCCCTAGTTTCATTTCGGGTCGAAGTGTCCTTCAGCACCAGAAACGAGGGACTGTTCGCCAGTATCCTGTCACAGATCGTTATGAATCGTGGCGGACTCCCGGCGTTTTGAATTTCATCTAGCCGTTGAATGTTCTTGTTTGTCTTGTCCATACTCAAGGCTGCTCTACACTCTCTAGACCCCACGTGGATGTCATTGATTTTTTGAGAATCCTGCCTAAGCGAAGCAATGCGATTCTTCAACTTTGGCTTAATGTTCGGAGAACATTTACCAATGCAGAGTCTGTTTGGTGAAGTTTCTGGATTGGTATCTGCCTTCTCCGAATCAATTTGACGATCTTTGCCCACGGTGATCAGAAAACAGTGCGTGTCCTCGCTGGCATCGGATTCCCTGGAATATTTTGCGTTGTTCTGAGCACACATCGTGTCCAACTTCTATTTGCCTTGAGTTTGGCAAATTTACATTGAATTGATGTTATTTTTTCAGAGCATTTTAGATGATTTTGGTAGCATAAATTTGGAAATAAGTGTTTTCAATGCCTTAGCGATGTGAGTTTCTAGTAACAGTATAAAGGTATTATTTATTTAGGTATAATTTTTGCAAATTAGGAGGAAAATAATGCAGTCCGGGTACAATTTCACATACATTCCCTTTTAAGTATTTTTCTACTCGACCACACAACTAATTGAATAAATGAATAATAAATTATGGCTTTCAAGGTCCTATTTTTTAATGTTTGGTCATTAAGTTCAACATCACCTTACAGTATCTGACTGACAAATGTTTAACAAGAGTAAATATTTACCCAATGTGAAAATTAAGCTCAAACCAGTTTTGGGTCAAGTTAGTCCGTAATAAATGTACATATGTAGCAATCCATTTTTTTCAACTCAAATTCACATTTCAACACAATCAGTCAGATTATAATGTACAAAATTTTAAAGTCGGATTGTTGAAAATGTTCTGCACGGAGAGCTGTGAGCATGGCTACAATGTGACGCCTTCGGGAAAGCTGATCACTGGAAATGTGGCGCCATCCCAGACGCAGCAGCAGCAAGGCCAGCAGCAGTTCGGCATGTGCTATGCTCCACTGTCCACGGTGCAGGCCCAGGAGCTGGGTGGCAAGTGCGAGTCGGAGCCCCCCAGGGTGGGAATGTGCCTGGTCACCGAGGGACCCGAGGGTCTTAGGTAGGAATTGCAATATGGCTTTTACTAGGAATATTGGTGATGCATTTCGCCAAGATAAAACGAAGGGTTCCTAGTGCGGGTCAAATTGTAGTTTTTGGCTTGCGCACTTTTCTCTAGAATTACCTTTGCAGCATTGACTGCAATGTTCCCTTGCCCAACTCCTTCAACTTGGACGAATACAGGAAGCAAATGGTCTGCTCCTGCGCTCCGCCAGTGAATGGCAGTGGCTACATTGATGGATACTGCCTGCCGCCACCACCAGCCACTGCTGGTATCAATCCTATCCAGACGCCAGCCTGCAGTTTTCAGTGCCAGTGTTGTCCCGTCGAGGCAGCCTCTTCCTCGGGGTTTGACACGCGGTCGATGCAGGCCACAACAACTCCAGCGTTAGGAGCGTGTCCATTGACCAGTCTTCCGGCGAGGACTTCCAGGCCAGAGCAGATGATGACGGTGACCCAAAAGGTTCCAGAATCGGCCGCAGGGCCGCAGATCATCTATTTGGCTGCCCCCACCTCATCCATGCCTGAGACAGAAAGCAGCTGCTATTCGCCAGACCAGCTACCAGCTTACCTATACAGTATGGTGCCGGTGCAGTGTATGTCCTCCGTCTGGAGCCCACAGGCCATCAGCCTGGTGCCGGTGGGTCTGCCGGTGCCCCAGCCGCAGCTTCTGCCGCAGCAGCAGCTAGTGACGAATCTTGCACAGAATTCGCAGCTGCCGTCGCAGCAGATGGTGCGCTACGACCTGCCACTTCCACGCCTGTTAGCGGAGCTCCGACGGGAGCGGGACAGGCCCTGTTGCGAGTCCCCGACTCCGGTGCCGCTGTCTTTCCAGCTTTACGCACCCGCCCAAGCGGTGACTTTCTACGACCCGCCAGCCACCGCGGTTAGTCCAAGTCTGGCCAAGAGGGACGTTCCAGCTGCAACCCCTTCAACCGATCCGATGTCAGCTGCCCCTGCCTCACAATTACCATCGTCACCATCGGTGGCTCCATCGCCACCGACGCCTGACCCCTCCCGATTGGCCAGAGCCCGGACAGAGAGCCCAAAGTGCAGCCGTTCCTGCCAGCGCAGCAAGGAACAGTGGGACAGCAGTGGAGCCGGAAACCTTTGCATGAAATGTGGCAA
Source organism: Drosophila burlai (assembly GCA_008042655.1). Taxonomy (NCBI): domain Eukaryota; kingdom Metazoa; phylum Arthropoda; class Insecta; order Diptera; family Drosophilidae; genus Drosophila; species Drosophila burlai. Next base: position 9,942 of record VNJT01012132.1, read on the forward strand.
TTGCTGGCACTGTCCGCGATGCAGTTGCTCAAACTGCTTCTGGCATCCCGGCCTGGTGCGTGTCCCACCAAGGGACAGCAGATAAATTCGGTAACAATCAAAATTTGGAAGTACATTTAGAACGAAAAAGTCTGAAATTGATGATTATTAAATACTTTAATGAAACCCGTTATTGTATAGTTTCTAGTGCTGTGAAGAGGTAAGACATGAATAGTAAATAATGCTTCAAAGCTATCACGTTGAAAGTTGGAAAGAATAATTTGGGGAATGATAAACAAAACCGTTGTAAACGGAATGGAGATTTAAGCAAACTAAAAAACACAAAATTAAAATAAGCTCTGTTCTATATTTAATTATATATGATAAATATTTGTATTAGATTTCTTCTTAAATTAAAAAAACAATAAAGGCCGCAAGGGTCCCATTTTATTTGTCATTAACATTTTTAAGTCGTCACTTTTGAGTTAGTTTGCCTTGGAAATTCCTCAGGCTAAAATCACAATTGAGCAGTTCAGAGAATTCAAAGATGCATTTCACATTCCTAACTATCTTCAGGCACGTCTGTTCATAAAGTTTGCTACATAATTGGCCATGTGAGACCTGGTTTCCAGGTCATGGCTGCCTTCAACTCCGGGACTTATGTGCGGGTTCCTCGGAAACTGCAAGTACTCGGCTTGTGGTGGTGCACTTGGAGGTGGCGGAGCTCTGACTGGGACAGCGTATGGCTCCGAGCGGTGGTCAGTGGTGAGGCGGCGTTGTCGAATTCTCCTGGCCGATAAGGAGGCCTCGCTTAGGGTCCTGCTGTTGCTCGGACAGTACGGCGTTGGTGGCAGTAAGACTTGGCGGGGCACGTCGAGGGAGGGCCTGACCGTCTCACTGTGGAATTCCGCTGGATTAGGTGGCAACTGGTCACCATAGGGCTGCAAGCGATTTTGATACACATTTGAATTCTGGTAGGCGGGTGTATATACAAAGGCTGGCGGATCGTACAGCAACGGTTGTTGCTGGTTCACGATTTGTTGGTGCTGAGTGAATTGCTCCTGGTTTAACTGGACCTCAGATTGAATAAATTGTCCCTGAGGTGCCTCGATCTCCTGGCTGTGCTGCTGGTGGTGCTGGACGTGGGGTTGCTGATGCAGGGATTGCGTCTGTTGTGCCAGCAATTGTTGTCGCTGCAGTTGCAATTGTTGGTGCTGCTGCTGATGCTGCTGGTGCTGCCAGGACCAGGCCAAGGCCCTCTCCTTCTGCTGACGCTGCTGGTCGGCAATTCTCAGCCCCAGGGTCTTAAGATCGGATCTCAGCTGTTGAAGCTGCTGCTCCTTTTCTGACCTCAGCTTCTCCTCAAGTTTCCTACTTTGGTCCATTTTGAGCAGGAACATTCGCTTCTCCTCTGCATGCCGGCGTTCGGCGGCGAGCCGTTCCTCTTGGATTTTCTTCAGGGATTTGCCATACTGACGCAGTTGCTCCTCCTCGCGGCACTTGATGCGCTGGTACATTAACCTCATTTCCTGGACCTTGTTTTCTATGTTGTATTGATGTTGATGGTAGAGGATGAGCTGTTGCTGCTGGTGTTGCTGTTGCCGCTGTTGCTGTTGCTGCTGTTGCTGTTGCTGCTGTTGCAGTTGCTGTCGTTGGTACTGCTGCGAGTAGAGGTATTGCTGCTGAAGGTACACTTGCTGATCGTGGAACACTTGGCCTGCGTAGTTCTCAACACTGGCGGGGTTCCACTGGCGGTCTGTTACGGGGGAATATGTTTCAGGAAAATGGGGTTGCCCCTGGTTTTGGTTGATTCGATCGTCGGCGTTGTTGTTGCAACTGTTGGATGGATGAAGTTCCTCGCTGAATGTGTCCGGCTGGACGATGTGATGCATTAGTTGTTGCCGCAGCCCCGAGTCTGTTGACTGCCCTCCCAGACCAGGAGACCTGGGTGGTGCTTCAGTGGAGTTATCGGCGGGTACTTCAGCCACCACAAGTTGTGGCTGTTGTAGTTGCATTTGAAGCACGGTCTCGCATTGAGGTAAGTAATTGATTGTCTGATTGTTCTGAAACCGGGATTGCAGTGGGTCATCCTGTCCACTTGGCAACTGTGGTTTTAACTCTAGCTCCTGGACATCCTCCACATGCTCTGTCATTTGATTGCAGTCAGTACTGACTTCCATGAGGTTTCCACAGAGTGGAAACTCACTGTAGCTCACTGGAACTTCAGGCTCCGTTTCAGCTTTGAATTGCACCTGGAGCCGTGCTTTGGAGTCTAATACGTCGAGGTCTGGCTTGTGCCAGCGCATATAGGGATAGTGCTGTAGTCTTGAGGTGTTTGCTATTATCACACTTTGACGCTGGCTTTGAAGGATCCTTCGGTTCCTTTCCTCAAGCGCCTCGTTTTCTTCAACTTCCTTCTTCACCAAATCAAACAATATATTGCTGATCTCTTCATCGTCGGGCAGTTGGTTTTGAACTCCTTCTTCCACCTCCAAGTTGGGAATAAGCTGCTGCGAATCGCTTGAATTTTGAAGTTCCTCGTGTACCTCATCAATGGTTTCCGCTTCTTGTTTGATAGCCACATTCTCCTCGGTCAGTTGCGATTCCTCCAACACCTGTACGGAGTTTGGCTGATCAACTGCTTGAGCTTTCTTCATCTGCTCTGCTACGAATCGAGGACGACCAGATCCAACAGGGAACTTGAGCATTCGAAGGTGATACTCCCGGTTCTTGGCGTATCTGCTCAGCGTTCGTGTTCGCTGCTGAAGTTCACTGCGGGCCAGCTCCTTGGGTATGAAGAGCAGTTCATTGGAGTAGATGCTCGCTCTGCGCTTCTTGGTCTCTGCTCTAAAAGTAGTTATATTTACAAGAATGGATAAGACAATCCATTCCCTCGAAAACATTAGGTAAACCTACATGGATAGCGAATGTCGCTCTTCCAGAACGAGGGGTCTGATTAAATCTTCCCCCGCAGCTTCATTCTTCTCGGGATTCTTGGGCTCAATATGGCGTTGATTATGTCCCTTGTCGTTCGTTTCTTTTCTCTCCAAGTCCTTTTCAACACTGTTACTTTGCAGAAGCTCCTTTTTAATCTTCAGTCCTTGTTCTGGATTCAGAGCTCTTTTTGAAAAATAAGTTAATATAAAAAAAGATTTAATTTTACGTTGCCATACCCGTCGATTGCCGGCTGGTGTGCACTCATCGGTCGAGACTCGGAAACGGACAGAACCCCGGATTCTGATTCGGACACGACCATGTCGTGCCAAGAACTGCCGATGGACGGCCTTTCCTTCCCTTATTATAGGTGAAATATGTTTACAAAAGCCTAGTTACTGTCTGGCTGTGGTATCGAGTGGCATGTCGCCTACGACTTGAAGGTTTCGGGTGTAGTTCTTTCTGTAAATATAAAGTTAACAAGAAAATAAAGTGTACATTAAAAAAGTTCGCACTAAGTGGCTTGAAGAAATAGAATCTTATGAGATGGTGTTGCGTTCTGTATATAACAAGCCAGCAATGCTTGAACCGATTTCTTCGTGAAGAATAGTAATAAAGCTTTGTCGTAACGCTGGTTATAGGTAATAGGACTTCAATTTCTTACATTTATTGTAATATCTCAGCCCATCACCGAGGATAGTAATAATAAGAAAAATCAAAGAACACATATGAACAGATATGATGTTTTCTGATGTCCGCAGAAATATGACAGGTGAGAAGGAAATTACAAGAGTGTTGAAAATTCTTAAAAAGCTGTTTAAACTATGCTAAAAATGTACAAAAATTTGTAAGAGAATTAAAGTCCCTAGTGATATCTGAACCACCATAAAATGAATTTGCTACCACAAATATAAAAAGTATGTATATTAGGTATTATTCATTATTCTGATTTATAACTTCAGCCATATACTCTTATTCTTTTTTTTGTCTTTTACTACAATGCACATAGCCATGAGTAGCTATTTTCCTTTTTTAAGCTACTAGGATAGAAAATTAACTAAATTATTGGTGTCTTATTAAAAAATGTACAAATGATATCAAAGACCATCATAATCATATTATAATATTATAAACAGGAAATATTAGCATTTTCCGAAGTACATAGATAAGAAATAGAAATAGAAACTTTTAATTTCGCGGGATTCCCCCAAAGCTTCACTTCGCGGGGGCGGCAGGCGGTCTGCAATAAAATAAATCAAAACCTACTGAACCAATTTTAAAAATTCTTTCACAATTACAAGGTTGTATTTATTTCTAGAAAAGATCAGGGATCCTAACTACAATTAAACTCAAGTAGTTCAAAGCGCCATAAATAAAATTATTGAACAAGTCAATCAGATGTCCAGGATAAAAACTTCTAAACATTCTGAAGGTTCCTCACAGTGCCTTAAGTCTCTGTAGGGAGATCTCCCCAACATTTATTATAATTATTATTGCAGAATCATCTTCGTGTAGCAGATAACGTATGCGTATTTATATGCTTAATTAAGCTTAATTTGCTAGCAGTTGCAACCACGCGAGTTAGTAACAGACAACAATTCAGATAATCTCACAGATCTAAGAGCTAATTCGTTGCAAGCTCGGGCAAAAGTATCTAGTGCCGGACGCCGAAAGCGACTTATTGATCAGGGAGATTGGCAACGTTTACAACTACAAGTAGGACGCGTAATTCAATTTTAGATAAGAAAATTAGAAATCAGACTTACCATCCAAAGGGGTAAAGATTTTTTGTTTGTTTTTGCTTCCCTTGTGAAGCCGTGACGGTCCATTAGCTTGCTTATACTTATAAACCCGAATCGAACCAATAACAAACAAATTTAATGGAAATCTCATTTCCCAAGTTTCCCTACGGTTTCGATTTCGGTCTAGGAGGTCCGCCGGTGACGCGACGAAATCCAATACCGATGAAGACCCGACCGAGTGTCGAGTTGCACATCCGAAAAGTGAATGAATGCAAATGAAATTTGCTAATAATACGAGAATTACATGGCCCGCGGGACGATAACAGCGGCAGCGGCCCCACTAGCTCCTGACCCGCAATTATGGGGCATTGAAGGGACTGGCAGAGCGCTGGCCGCCGCTTCTCCCAATAGATATCGCCGGGCAGATATAACCAAACCACCTAACCTAAACCTGAATCTAAATTCCCCTCCCGCATAAGCTGGGCTAACCTGGGTGAACGCACTAAGGACACGTCAGCGTCGCTCATGCGACGTGGCCACGTACAATTCCTTCACTTATAATTGGAATTGTAACTTTATTTTTATACCCCTGCATATCGTACAAATGTATAAGTGGACAGGGCGGTTGAATGCGACACTGCCTTCCCCTTTAATTACTTATATTATAGTTACTTGGCCTTGAGCATAATTTTTAAAGTGATTTGGATATCGTATATAGTTTTGAATATATCAAATATAGTTTCTTTTTAGTTATTTAGACAGACAATATAAATATACCTCTTATATAAATATTTTGCTATCATTTGTTTATGAAATATTAAAAACGAATGCTTAAATATTTAAGGCCCGCAATGTCAAATGGCTAGATAAAAATATTACTTCTAATCTTAAAAGAATATTCCTAATTTTTCCCATTTTAAAATAATAACATACTTTGAGCATGTCAAATTCGAAAAATGATCAAAACATTGGCTAAATATTAAAATAATTCAATATTATTGAGCAAAACCTTTTTAAATATTTTTAATTAAAAAAAAAATGCAACCGACACAATTATTATTTTGAATTATATGCTCCGCGCGCCCTTTGCGCTTCTGAACCGATAAGCATATGTATAAGCTGGTTCGTTCTATCGATAAAACGGCAGCTATCGAAGTTTTGTCATCAACAGAAATACTGACAAAGTAGTAGAGATTTTTTTCAAAATATCGTATAAAAAATAATATTTCGGGCAGGGCTTAAATCTAATAATGATTTTTTTGCTTAAATTTTGTATAAAATTAACCTAGAAATAATAGTTTAAAAATAATAGTTACTTCGATTGCAAATATTCAAATATTCGACTTGACCAACAAGATAAAAATAAAATAAAAATATCTCTATTTCGATATTTGGGCAAATCGTGATGTAAATATATCATCTTTAGATAAATATCGATATATTGATATATTATCAACAACCCTACAAAACAGCTGCCAGAATATCTCGAGATTTGTTTTCGTTTTAGACATTGCATTTACATTGAAATGGATAAACTAACGACAATTAGTGCAACTCTTTTCATGGCCGCCGATGTGTTTGCGATCGTGAGCCTGGCCCTACCAGATTGGATAATCACGGAGTCCGGAACTGGTAAAAACACGGAAGTGTCCCAATGACTGACCGTTGGTATTAACTGATTTTTAATTTCCTTGCAGGTGACATCCGGCTGGGTCTAATGTGGACCTGCATGACTCTGTATAACCGGCCCCAGGTGTGCTACACCCCCGATCTGCAGCCAGAGTGGCTAGTTGCCCTGATTTGCATATTCATAGGCTGCATATGCGTGACCACCACCGTCATTCTTCTGGCCTCATCCTCCTGCAATCGGAACGTCATCCCCTACGCCCGCTGGGTGGGATTCACGGCCATGGTGCTCTTCTGCATGGCGGCGGTAGTCTTCCCGCTGGGCTTCCACATCGAGGAGATCGGCGGGCAAGCTTATCAGCTGCCCAATACCTTCAAGATCGGAATCTCCTACATCATGTTCGTGCTAGCGCTGTGGATTACCGTGGTGTCAGAGCTGTTCGCCGGAAAGGTCTGCCTGCCGCACTTCTAGAGGCGCGAGGACGGCATCTCTGGCTTCCTGATATCGTTTGCAGTTTGCTCTGTGATTTGTTATACCTTCTGTTTCTCTCTGATTTCCCTCGCTTTGGATTCTCTTGAGTCCGAGCCCGACTCGAAGTCCCCCTAGCCCTTAAACTCATTTAGTTGTAGCGCTCCTATAGAAACGACTCATATCTGGGATGAAAACAAGGATATATGCTTGACACCTGCTCATCCCGAATCTCCTTAGTTCGTAAAACAAACTTTTAAAGCAGCTTGTATTCTGCCAACCAGGAAGATGGGAAATAGCCGATAAAGATTTGTGTGAACTTTAAGATTTTATAATAATTTTTTACTCCCTCAGAACTCGTTCTGGCCAAAAGTACAATTTTGTTTACATACATATGTATAGCAGGAGATATAGATAGATCCAACTCAAAGTGTCTAGATTTTAAGATCTGTACTTTATGTTCTTATAAGTATTCAATTGTATTTTAAAAGGGGTACACTCACTAAAATATAGGTAATCGTTAGTGAAACGATTTTAAGTGGACACTTTATATTAATGGTTGCGATAGTCCATTGGTATTTATACGCCCAAAATTTTATTTGAGGTTTTATTTTCACGCAAAAAATATATCTTCATACACAAAACGTAAACACTGCACGACATTGAGTGGGCCGTGAATATCTTTGAACACTGTCACTTGCAAGGCCGAGACGGCAACTGAAAGGCATATCATAGCAGAGTTGGAAACTCGGTGGAGACTCGGGGGTTTGCGCCTGCGTTGTGTTTATGTACACATGGCTATCCGAGATCCGAGAATGCTGACCAAGCTCCTGGGCGAAGAAATTCTAACAAGGGCTGCGATGTACATAATGTGAAGCGAAGCGGCTGGAGAACATTGCTGACCTCATCAAACATTAAAGATCGCGAGCCGGGAACGGTTTCGGTTCTGCATTGCTTACAGAATTTTGTTTGTAAACTGAGAATCAGAGGAGCACTTTACTCATTCAGCAGTCGACCATAAAATACAGTCCTCTAAACATTAAAAGTACTGCGACATGGAGAATACATTTCATTTATGCATAAAAACCACACATTATTTATTGTGAAACCAGAAACGTTTATATCAAATATATATTAAATGCGTAGATATAGACATTATCCATATACATACTGCAAATACGGAATTTGTATTTAATGACGTCTAAAAAACTATTTGAAGGCTCAGAACACAATTAACGATATTAATCACAAATTATTATACATTTGTGGTTCTACTGTAATTTCATTTTATGAATGTTTGGTGTAAAATCTACTAATTTAAATAATTAAAAACGAAGGAAGATCATAAAAAACAAAAATTTTAAATAATTCCTAGCATTTTAGTTAAATTAAAATTTTACTTCAGTTTTTAGTTAAATCTTTACTTAACTAAAATATCAAAAACAAGAATGAAGTCTAACTTCGGGAACTAAAAGTCTGGATGCCCTTGCAATTTCTAATTGGATCAGTGGCCGAACTTAAAAACAATCATCACTTTTGATTCATACATAGGTAAGCACAATGTTATTTTAATTTTAACGTAGAAAGATTTAGCTTTTATTAGGTTGATAAATCAGCATACTGAATTTAATATTTTATAAATTTACTTTATTGTTTTCATTAAAAATTTTTTTTTTATATTGAAAAGTTGACACAAGTTTTGAAGATTTTGTTAATATTTTAAATTTGATTGATTAATAAATCCGAAAAGGATTTAATACATGTTTATAAAATTTTCGAAATTTAACGATATATTATAAATAAATAAAAATAATAATTACACAGGCCGACAAAATTTTGACCCAGAAACCAGTATATACTTTTCCGAAGGTTTTCGGTGCGCTGAATCCGAATCCGAGATCGAAATTTCCGAATTGGCTCTGGTTTCCGAGATATCCTAACCTAAAAGTGCAAAAACAGCGTTTTTTGCCTATATTTGAAAATATGTAGCATCGAATTTGTTCTTTTACTGAAAATACTAACAACGCCATTTTAAAGTATAACCCTTGCCCTTTCAAATGCTGTTGCTTTTGATTAAATATCTCTTTTTTTTCGCTGAGATATCGTACTTTGAAATTTCCATGGTAATGAATTTACCTAAAAAAAAAACATTATGGATAGGCCCTATGAAGCAAACATTTTTCTTTGCGCATAAAACAGCTTAAATCTGTTACTGGGGGGTTTTTGGGGTCGATGATCACGAATCCGGACTCAAATTTTCAAAATTCAAGATGGCGGATCCAATTTGGCGGACNTATTGAATTTTTTACTTACATCAAATAACATCTAACATCAAATTTCAGAATTTTATCTCAGGTTGGTAAACAGCGACCCCGAAGACCCCCATATACCCAAAAACGCTGTTTTTGCACTTTTAGGTTAGGATATCTCGGAAACCAGAGCCAATTCGGAAATTTCGATCTCGGATTCGGATTCAGCGCACCG
>VNJT01012133.1:0-11025 GCA_008042655.1 Drosophila burlai
CCGGAAGTCGTGATCGCAGATCTTACTTCTCGATATCTCTCTTTTCTTAACCAATTGTATCGATCCTTATATTCAAATACAATGTTCACACTATCGTTATGTTATACTTAATTTCACTATATACAATGTTTTTACTATGTACAATAAGGTATTTCTACTATGATCCTACAATATCAACTCGGTTATCAACATTTTCAAAACACATATTCCGAACACCGCGTTGTTTAGAAGCTTAAAAAAGTCTTTCTCAAATGTATTCTTAGCATTTGTTTTGTGGAATGTGTTGAGATCGATATATTTCTTAAGCCACGGTTTCTGGAAGAAACGAAGACCTCTATGGATTTTTTTCAGTTTTAAACCGTTTTGTAAACACTGTTTCAAATTTCTATAATGGATAATATATTTTTCCTTATCTCTAAGATCAGCTATTAATTTTTTTTCTTTAGCTGATGGTGTTGGTAGCTGATTACTGCAGCAAAATGGTAAGTCATTATGGCTCTCATGTAAACTAAACGGATATTCCAAATCCACCTCGAAAATGTAAACATATTCGGAATTATCTTGAATATCTAAAACATTTATTTTATCAAGATATTTATCCGCAATCCATTCAAATCCTCCATATGGTAAAGATTCGGACATGGCCCAACCATATAAATTGTTAGCATAAAAATATGACAAATATATAGACTCTTTTTTGTTATCATAAGAATCCAAATATATATGATTTGCTTTGGAATATCGTTTAGTATATTGCACTAGACCACCGCGAATACCTGATTGTACAAATTTACCTTGATCTATATCTGTTAATAGTTGTAATTCTATTTGTGTGTATTTCAACATCGCCTCCCACGATAAGCCAGGAATAGTGTAAAAATGTGCAGGGTCTAAAGAATGAATTTTCATACAAACATATCTAAAGTTTTCAAAAACATCTGACAATAATAAGACATCTGTTTTTAAATATAACTCTAAATAATCTTTTAAATTATTACATGAAAATTTTTCCCAGACCCTCTGTTCATGAGCATAGTTTTCTAGAAAACAATTAGATTCAGTTAAAGAGCTATAGAATACTTCCCGGGGAGGTAGATAAGTTTCTGTTAGCCTCTCAACTGAATCCAAATATTCATAAGAAAATACACCCTTATGTCTCATTAATGCAAAATCTTCCTATATTTCAAAATAGGATTTCGGTATTTTTAATAGATCATCTTCAAGGTTAGAAGCAAGTGTTTCTAAAGAGGACGACATGAAACGGAACGAATCAAGGAAGCGAATTTCAAAACGTTTCCCTTCATCAGTTGTTATCATCTTTGAAAGGGAAATATATTTTTCCTTATTCGAAGGCATAACTGTCATTTCTCCAGGTATTAGAGCCAAGTCTTTAGCGAACAAATGGCAATCGTAACTTACGAAATTGTGGAAAAAAACTGGAATAAAATGGGGGACTTTATATTTTAAATTGCATGCATTATGTGCAGCACCTCTAAATTTACCAGTAAAATGGCAATGATCCCTAACCCTGTCTAATAAAAGGGGACTATGGCATATATGACATTTATCACAACGTTGGAATTCTTGTTCCACATCCTCAGTTATTTGGATGGGAACTTCTTGTGAAATAATATTGGTATAAATATCTTTTAAATTACTAATGAGAGAATCTAAGAAATGTTTCCCTGCTTCTATTGTTGTTTCTAACTTAAATTTATTTAAAGTCGAGATACCATTTTACCACAGAATTCTAAATGCCTATCCGCACAATTTTCATTCCGAGAATTATTAAGACATCTATCGCAGAAAAACAGTTTACTTTTCCCTTTACAGATCTGAGAGCTAATTAATCTAAAAATATGAAACAATAAGACAAAAAATGCTATTAGCTAAAATCTCTGACTATTTTATATGTATAATTATATAAAAATCATAAAGATATAAAAATAAATAATATTTTAAAGTGCAAAAAACAAAAAAAATAAATAAATAAAAAAAAAAAAGCATGAATAAAAGCAAAATAATTAATAACAAAATCCCTTCAATCAAGCAACGACCTGCCCCAAGAGGTTGAGCCCGTCACAGTAGCCGAGATGCTAGCAGTGGCGAGGAGGATTAAGGTTGCGAAGGCACCGGGGACGGATAATGTTCCCAACGGGGCCTTAAGCCCATCACTCTCCGCCCAGTCATCTTTGCAGAGTTGTTCGGGAGGTGCCTGGCCGAGGGGTCCTTCCCCAATAAGTGGAAATTGCAACGCCTGGTACTGCTGCCTAAACCGGGCAAGCCGACGGAAGACCCATCTTCATACAGACCGATCTGTCTGATAGACGGGGCCGGCAAGGTGCTGGAGTACGTGATAAGCTCGCGGCTGGAGAGGGCAATCACAGCGGCAGGCGGTTTGTCCGAGACTCAATACGGCTTCAGGAGGGCGCGGTCGACAATCGATGCCATCAATAAGGTGGTTAACATTGCCGCTTCGGCGCTCGCGGGTCAGCGTTGGAAAGGTGGATCAAAGGAATATTGCCTGATAGTCACCTTGGACATCCGCAAAGCGTTTAATACAGCGAGATGGGATTGTATTATGGACGCCCTAACCAGTTTCGGAGTGCCCCACTGCTAAAGTTGATACGGAGCTTTTTCGAAGACAGAGTACTGCAGTACGACACCGCTGGCGGTGCACAAAGCGTCGAGCTGTCGTGCGGAGCCCCCCAAGGGGGAACGCAATGTATGACGGGGTCCTGAGGCTCCCACTCCCTGGGAGAACGGAACTGGTTGGATACGCAGAGGACATTGCGCTGGTGGTAGTGGACAAGGAGATTGCTAGAGCCGAAGCGGCATGTAACCAGAGCATCAGCGCCATCAGCTCGTGGCTGTCGCGCGTTGGGTTGCAGCTAGCCCCACAGAAGACCGAAGCAGTCCTGTTGAGCAGCAGGAAAAAGGTGGAAGTGGCTGAGGTGCGTGTGAGCGAAGGTGTCATCAGAACGTCTAGAGCTATATAATATCTAGGCGTGATGATTGATACAAGGCTCTCATTTAGAGAGCACTTGGCGTACGCGAGCACCAAGGCAGCAACGTCAGTACGGGCGCTTACGAGGATAATGCTCAACCATAGAGGTCCGAAGCAGGCGAGCAAATTGCCATTGGCGAGTGCAGCTAGAGCGACAATGTTGTATGCTGCACCAGTATGGGGTAAAGCATTGACGACGCCGTCGTACAGCCGCGGTTTGAACGCAGCTCATCGCCTGGCTGCCCTTTGCATATGCAGCGCGTTCAGAACAGTTTCCGATTAGGCAGCGCTTGTATTAGCTGGAACCCCTCCCCTCGACCTGATGGCAAAGGAACAGGCGGTTATATTTGAGTTAATTCACGGAAAAACAGTTACGCCGGCGGAGAAGAGCGAGGCGCGCTCCCTGGCGAAGAGCGCCACATTAGCAGAGTGGCAAGCCCGTTGGGATGTGTCGAACAAGGGTCGTTGGACGCACCAACTGATACCAAACCTGTTGGATTGGTCGAGGAGACAGCACGGTCAGGTTAACTTCTACCTGACGCAGATATTAAGCGGGCATGGGTGCTTTAGGAGCTATCTGCACAAGTTTGGCCATGATGAGAGCGCAAGCTGTATCTGGTGCTACAGGGAAGCCGGCGATACTGCCGAGCACGTTCTGTTCACATGTGGCAGATTCTCGATCGAACGTCGGGCGCTGGAAGCCGCTCTGGGGACCAGCATATCGGCGGACATCTTCGTGCCGACTATGCTGGTAAGCGAGGACAACTGGCAGGCGGTGTCCAACTTCGCGGCCACGTTGATGATCAAGCTTAGAAGCGAGGAGCGAAGAAGACAGCAGGAGGAGACTTAGCTGGGAACATTGCCCGTGCGAAGCATTGCTTCGCGGCCGTACCGCACGATCGTTGAACCCCAGTTTTGTTATTATTTACCCTACCCTTTCTATGTATATTACCCCCAAACTAAATATACCTTATAACGAAATAAAAAATTCAAAAAAACGCAGCGAAACTCACCATGGAAAAGTAGATCACGCCACCCTGAAAATTGACAAGCGCCAATAAGAGCGACAGAGAGGGGACGATCGATCGTACGGTAAACTTGTGACGTTCGGTCGTGCCTCGGGTAGTCAGGGCTGGTAAGGGTCATCCAGGACATTTATTTGGTTCAGGATAGTGGTGCTAGAAAGGAATCTCCGACCCGAGTCCCAGTGAGACCGCGCAGAGTTTGACCTTAACTATGCTTATATACAAGGTTTATTGGTTCATTCTACAGAGAATAATATGGTAGGGTGTGAAGGCGGCGGCTCGAACGGTAGGTCAGCGTAGGACGTCCCTCGTCTAAGGTCCGGGTCCGTGGCCGAAGCTTCTCGCGTCCGGTGTCCAGTGTCTGTGGGCGTGGCTTCCCGCGTCTGGCCGGAACGGGCTCCGTTGAATACCTGAGAAATATAGGAGAATACTGATGCGGACCCTGAAATCAGCAGAAAGAATTGTTGTGGGACCCTGAAGTCAGCAGAATGAAATATTATGGGACCCTGTAGTCAGCGGAGGAAAATAATTTGGGACCCTGCAGTCTGTGAAGAGAAATATTGTGGGACCCTGAAGTCAACGGAGAGAAATATTGTGGGACCCAGAAGTCAGCAAGAAGACGTAAGATGTTGTTGTTAGTGGACCCTGAAGTCGGCAAGAATACGTAAGGGGTTATTGTTGTTGGCCCCTGAAGTCGGCAATAAGACGTAAGATGTTATTGTTATTGGACCCTGAAGTCGGCTAGAATACGTAAGGGGTTATTGTTACTGGACCCTGAAGTCGGCAAGAATACGTAAGGTAGTTAGGGATAAGCACTTACTGTCCTGGTTGTCTATATTTACCGCTAAGAGATCCTGATCCTGATCTTGCTGCCTTGTCGCTGCTGTTTGGTCTCTTCCACCTCGGTCGACTCCGACCACTAAATGATGATTCTGAGGCCAGCCGCTTACTTTATATAGCGCTTGGCTGGGTTTGGTGTGCCCGCCCGGGCCGTGGATTTGCCCAACTTAGTGTGGCCGGAGCTCGGGTTTAGAGTGATTCTTCGCTTGTTTGGGCGCGCGCGCGCGCCTTGTTCGAATTTGAACTTCTTTATCATTGGGTGGTTGTTTATGGTGTTTTATTTATTATTTATTATTTATGGTTTATTATTATTTATTATTTATTTATTATTATTTATTTATTCTGTATTATTAATTATTATTTATTATGTATTATGTGTTGTTTATTATTTGTTATTTATTATTTATGGTTTATTATTATTTATTATTTATTTATTATTTATTATTTGTTCGCGGCTCACGTCACAAACTTCTGGAATAAGTTGAAAAGAACTCCGCAAAAAGTTTCGCGAAGCGAAGCGGAGGAGAGTTTGATATAAGCAGTGAACGGAGACAGACTTGAAAACGAAGATCGGTGACTGAATAACCGCGTGTGCGGGTAAAACCTGCAAAACTTTGGATTTTCGAAAACAGGAGATACGGGCCGGCGAGTGCCACCGTAAGTGGAGAAACATCTTGTGAACGATTTGGAGCTGCAAGGAGATTTGGCGATGTCTGGCCCAGGACCAGCGGCGGGACGGAGCCATTTCGCGTGTGTGCGCGGGAGCGAGACGGGTGAGTGGTAGTGAAACCGCAACGAGGTGGCTTAAGTGTGTGTGTTCTTAAATCTTTGCGAGCCCTCGATGCGGTGGTCACCGAAGAGTGCGGTCAGACCGACTCTAAATAAGCATAAAATAAGCATAAATAAGATCTAAACTAACTAACACTGAGAGAAACGGAAAACCGAATTTACGAGATTATGAAAGTATAAAAATACGAAACCAGAAAACATGCGCAACCAGAAAACCAAATTTGTGAATAAAAATAATGAAAAGAAATATGGAAATAAAATAACAAAAAACGTGAAATAAGACCGGCGAAAATGTAGGAAATAAAATATAGCGGAAAATTTGTGAAATAAGATAACGAAATAAAAAGTAAAATAAAACAGCGAAATAAAGGCGAACACACTGAGAGAAAAATATTTTGAGAAATCGAACAAAAAATATAATAATAATGAAATTAAATTAGATAAATTGTTTTGGTACTAAATAAAAACTGGGGAAAACGGAAAAGCATGGCAATAAATAGTGGAAAATATATGATGGGAATAAAGGACGGAAAATAATAAGAAAAATAGTGAAACATGCAAACTGGGAAAAAAATCAAAACATAAAATAATTTAAATTTAATTATTGCAAAAAGAGCTACAGTCGTGCCAACCGGTTTGGCGGCCCTTCAGACCTTGCGAAAATTTCGGAAATAAAATATGAATGCAACTTGGCCGGGCCAGACACAGCCAGCCGCGGGAAATTATTAGGTCGGAGGTCGTGTGACTCCGACGAGAGGGCGAACTGCCAGATATTTCTTCTCTACCCTCCCGGCCCTCCGGCCACAAACATGCGTGAAGGCTAAACTCTGTGTCTTTCCTCTGTTGCACCATATCAGCAGATTTTTTTGAGTGTAAACCGGTGGCTGGCCAACTCCACCCCACGTCAGCCCACCGTCTCATCGTAGCCACAGTGTTCCATATCTTTACAAATTTTTCTGTAGAGAGATCCTGGCGGCACTGAGTCTCTATCCCAGCCTAGAAAACTACCTCACACTATTAATTAAGCTACTTGATCCCCTCTTTAATGTAATATGTGGTATGAAATATTGGTTTCGAGATTTGTCGGTGCAGGTCATAAAAGATAAGAAGAGTTGGCTCATATCATTGTTACAACTGTTACAACTACTACTCTGTTGTAAATATAAATACCTGCATTTCTTTGGGGAGTTCAGTCTAAATTGTATTTTAAAACGAAAGCATCAATGGAGCTAAATAATTTAAAGCTATTCAAATTGTGGATCAGCGCGCTTACTACCAGTGAATTCGAATTAGCGATCCGAAAGGAGTTGGCTGTACCAATCTCACCTGTAGACGCCAAGAAAATTCAAAATTTATCTTCTCTCTTTAAAAAAAAATGGTTGGAGTCATCCAGGAAATAAATCCCACATGGAGAAGTGGCTTAACAACGTTTTCAGAGAGCACAAATTTGGAACCCGAACCCAGCACATTGTAAGGACAAAAAAGAGGACGCCCAACAAAATCATTAGAGAAATGTTGCGAATTGGCAAGAAGGAGGAAATTGCATGAGACCCCGCAACATATTCAGACGCCACATGTCCCAGGCGCCGTCAACCAAGAATGAAAAGGATCAGGATAAAACAACGGCTCAACTAACAAGAGTCATAGAGACTGCAAGCCCGGAGGAACTGCAGAGGATTAAAGAGAACATTTCTGGACCTGCGAAGCTATTTCCTACCAATTACACCCCTGAGGAGGCCTTCGTGTTTTTTTTTTATTCTGGACGTTGATGCACTACGATCAGTACATTCAAGTGGCCCATCTGACACCAAGCACGTGCCTGTTCGTGTTAGGTGTTATTAGGCGCGACAAATGAAAGTATAGAAAAGGAATACGAGGAAGTGACTACTGGCGTTCTGCCTGGTTGTACGTTTGATGTTATCATGTACAAAACGTTTTAATTTGCACATAAGACTTTAAAGGGTTCATGCAAATCAAAAGACGTTCTACAGTGGCGCAAAACTAATATAGGATCTAGTATTTCTTCTCGGTAGGTTAAAATCAAGCTGACCCAACAAGTACTTTCCACGTCACCGTGGATAAGGTTAAAAATGAAGGTAATGTCAAGTATGGTTCTACGGTTAGCTAAATAAAGTAAGTTAATTATTAGGAGTCTACCAGAGTACGAGGGTAACCTGTGGTTTGGATCCCAGTTCAAATCGCGTAAGTCTAAAAGTAAAAAGGGCGTCTGAACTAACTCAATCCGTTTACTGTGAACCCCATACTGAGGGCTCCAAACGCAAGATCCATATTCTAGGATAGGACTAACTAAAGAAATATATAAAGATTTTGTAACATAAGAGTCATTGAATTCTTTTGACCACCGTTAAATGAAACCAAGCACACCTCTGGCTTTATTCACCATGCACGATTGATAAAGTCAAGTTTAGGATCCAGTCGGATACCAAAATCATCGACTATAGTAATTCTTTCCAAAGAGCAGCAATTTAGCGTGACATGAGAAAAAATTATTAGCTTGCAATTAGAGCCGTTTAGGTTTAATAAGTTAATGCGGCACCATGTTTGGAAGTTATTGAGATCTGTTTGTAAAGCTGACTGGCAGGAAACGTCCTTATATTGCACGCAAAGTTTGACGTCGTCCGCGTACATAAGTACTATGGAGTTAGTCAGATCTTTGGTCGTTGATAAATAATGTAAACAACAGGGGACTCAAATGGCTCCCTTGCGGGTCGCCAGAAGTAACCCTGAGAACATTAGATAAATCATTTTTAAAAAAGACCTTTTGCGTTCTGCCATTCAGATAACTTGAGATCCAACTAAGAAAATCAACCCGAAATCCCATTAGATCGAGTTTCCGAACAAGAACAGAATGGTTAGCAGAGTCAAATGCTTTACTGAAATCAGTATAGTATACGTCAGTCTGGAAACCCGTAATTAAGAAGGAAGTGAACTCGAAAAAATTGGTTGTCGTTGTTCTTCGCTTTACAAATCCATGCTGACATGGAGAAATAATTGATCTGCACAGGTGCTGCAAATGTGGAGTAATGATTTTCTCGAAAAGTATTGGAATGGCCGACAACTTGGAGATTTCTCTACAGTTCCTGGTATCCAATTTGCCACCTTTTTTATTAAACGGAAAAACCAATGATTCCTTCCAAATAAGGGGAAAATGGGAGGTTTCTACGGACAAAGTATACAATTACAGAAGGGGATTGCACATGGCATTATGTAAGAATAAATCTGATTGGAGTCAGTGGAAGTTGAGTAAGTGGTTTGAAAAAACTGCCCAAACAGATCGGCAATTGCCCAATTGTTATTTACGGTTGTATTTTCAAACGAAAGAGAGGAAGGATGCGTAAATGGCTTACGTTTAGTGTTAACAAAATTGTAAAACTTTTTTGAGTCCTGAGAAAATTTATGGCACTGTAAAAAATATACACGGCTTCTGACATGTCAGTGCACATGTATAAATCGGACCAATTAAAATCTGATATAAAGTTATTCAGCTGTTAGAAGTCCGTCTTGCGAAAACAAAGGACTTTCTTGGCTGAATAGTTAGATATATTCTGTAAGCCAGTCCCAATGTCGAGGGTCATATCGAAAGTAGGATGATAGGGATCTTCGGGAAGCGTCAACGGCACCACCCTGGCTCTCCCTGAATATGACACAAAACAGAGATCAAGCAAGCGCTCTAAAGAATTTCGTACATGGTTTGAGAGAGCGAAATGTCGAACAAGCCAGGAATAAAATCATGCTGTGAGGTGGTAAGAAGAGTTTGTGCAATTGTTTGAGGACCAAATGGCCCCTGGGATATTAAAATCCCTAATAACTACTAAATGATCCCTATCAGAATGTCGGCTAGAAACTGTCTGTATAATGGAATAATGTTTCCAACAAATAGGAAGTTCCGACAATGGAGGAATGTAGGAACAAGTAATAAAGATGGATTTACCTTTTACTGATAGCTTTACACAGAGGAATTCAACATCGTTGCACTCCTCGACAGTTAGTAATTCAGACCGGAGACTGGAGTCAACCGCTATGAGGACACTACCCCCACGTATGATAGGCCGATCCGGGCGATATATCGTGAATACAGCTGGAAAAATTTCGCAGCTTAGAATATCTAGCTTTAGCCAGGTTTCAGTGAGCACGATAACCTTGGATGAAAACGAAAGACTGTCAGAATACAGTAAAGGAAGCTTACTACGAAAGCCTCTTGAATTCTGGTAGCAAACAGAGAGAGAATTTATTAGTTTTATGAAGCGGATGTCGTAGAGTGCACAGTGGTCTGGTCAGGCCGCCGTATCTTTTTCTTAGCTTCAAACTCTTTGACGACAACATATTCAGGCCAGAATTTGGTAAAACTTATAGTATCAAAAAGTTCGTTTGGAACATTTATTTTGAAAGATGAAATTTCCCTGGCATAGGAAAATTTTATTTTTTTCACCTTAATTTTTATTTTTTCAGCTCTACTTTTGCCTTGGATAAAGGCATTAACATCTTCCGATGTCTGAGCAGGGGAGAGCCCCTGACTGATTGTCTGCATTGCCGATATCGGCCGGTAATCCGGGCCTGATACCCTGAGCAGGTAATTTAACGGTTCTTTGAGGGGTCAATATTTGAGACCCCCCCCGGGGACAAAACGGAAATCATCGGGGGAACAACACATTCGGATACCGAATCTTTTTTACCACTCAATCTCAGAACTCTTTGACTTAATTCTGAGGTCGAAGGCTGTGTCGAAAGAGGCTGGTGTTGGGAGCCAGCCGCTGGTTGCATATCCTGAGTTTTACAAAAACTCAATAATATTTCTTTAAAACCTCCCTTGGTTTTGTAGTATACGCACATATTGAGTACACACTGTACGGACTATGACTCTTCGTCTTAGTCATTTAATAACAAAAGTCCAAGCAGAAGTAGGACATAATATGATCGCACACATAAAGTGTATGACCGATCAAGTGCAGTGTCAGCATAATAACGTATAACCGAATGTACGCATATGACTCTCCCGCTTGGTCGCTGCCTTCAGCAACCAAGTACATAGGAATATACATAAGACAGCCGCTCCGCTGCCGGGCTTGCTGGCAGCGCAGTTGCGCGGCCCTTAGCTCTAATATATCAATAAGAACTTTGGATAATTCAATGAATAAAGACAATTTGAATGGGACTGACGTCCCCAACCAAACCAACTCGTTTATTCCTGGTAATACAATTTATGGCGACCGTGACAGGACCTGTGATATGTGAAATGAATATGGATATGTGAAAAGAAGGATGTGGAACAAGTCGGTGATCTCCTGACTGTGTGGACGGACGGTCCAAGACTCCAGCAATCAGCAAAAGCTACTAAAGAAAAGG
>VNJT01012134.1:0-89166 GCA_008042655.1 Drosophila burlai
CTTTTTATACCCTGGCAGGGTATTATAATTTTAGTCAGAAGTTTGCAACGCAGTGAAGGAGACATTTCCGACCCTATAAAGTATATATATTCTTGATCAGCATCAACAGCCGAGTCGATCTAGCCATGTCCGTCTGT
The DNA here is from genome assembly GCA_008042655.1 of Drosophila burlai. Taxonomy (NCBI): domain Eukaryota; kingdom Metazoa; phylum Arthropoda; class Insecta; order Diptera; family Drosophilidae; genus Drosophila; species Drosophila burlai. The sequence continues at coordinate 138 of VNJT01012134.1, forward strand.
CTGTCCGTCTGTCTGTCCGTCTGTCTGTCCGTCTGTCCGTCCGTTTCTACGCAAACTAGTCCCTCAGTTTTGAAGCTATCTGAATGAAACTTTGCAGATAGTCTTCTGTATGCTCTCACTACTATATATGTCGGAACGGGCCGGATCGGACGACTATATCATATAGCTGCCATAGGAACGATCGGAAATTTTTGAGAAAAAAAATGTGTACTTTGCCACTTTTCAATATATTTTCATATAATTTGATACATGGCCATTTTGTATTATTCCGGAATTTCGGTTTTAATTTTATTCAAATCGGACCACTATATCATATAGCTGCCATAGGAATATATGTATCAATTAATTTAATTTGTTCTCAACATATGTATTTCGTTAGCAACATTTTTCGCTAGCAACATTTTTTGCTAGCAACATTCTGAGAAAGCGTTTCCGCTCAGAAAATGTTTTTTCTTCTTCTTCTACTTACTGCCAGGGTATTTAAACTTCGGCATGCCGAAGTTAGCTTCCTTTCTTGTTATAACATATTTTAAATTGGTTTATTAATTTCAAATACAACTTTTAGTGGCTTTAGGTATTAATTTTTGTAGGAATTTAATTTTACTTTAAAATTATATACCCAAAAAAATCCAAATCGAGGGTATCAAAAAGAGAGCGCTTCAAGAGCTAGGGGACATAAATCGAAATGGAAACAGAAATTAGTAACACTTTACAGCCACATGTGGATTTATGACACCTTCCCCGACTTTGCTTCGGGCCAAGGGGTAGACTCTCTGGGGATCGTTAGGGACCTGCCACCACTTGTTGCAGCTGTATTTGGGAAAGGATTCTCAACTGTCCTCAATGAGACTGCTAATGAGAAGTCGATAAGATCATTAAGGATTTAAGGGTTACAAGCAGTGAATGGGGAATGACAGAGGAGGCTTTGGGGATGGTAATATGACCGATTGGTTCCCAAGGGTGACAGAAGCGCTGAGGGATTTGTTTACCTAATATTATTTTATTATGTAAATAGCTAAAGAAGAAGTAAGGTAAATATTAATTTTAAAGTTTAATTTTAAAGATCTTATACAATCTTATTAAGTTAGCACTTAATTTTTTAATCTTATCAAATTAATAAATAATTAAATTATTAATTGGTTGGTCGCGCCAATCAAGTCAACCTATTTTATAGAACTTTGCGTAAAAGTTTATATTTATTAAAGGTGATGATTGGCGCTAAGAGAAATACATTTTATGATCATATGTTTTTAGATTATACATTTCTAGTATTAAATTAATAAAATATTCTTTTGCTATCCGTGTTTCTGCATATTACATATTTTTGTATTTAAATTTATCAAAAATATGACGCTTCGAGTTCAATATACTTTCATATTTATGACCTGGAAAAATGTAATTTATACACATATTTAATGATGGATCGGTTAACAAAATCAGCTAGAAGTCAGATGATCAGGTGATCTGGTACGATCTTTTCATAACCACTTTGCACTAGTTTCTTACCCATCGAGGTCCAACCCGATCCGAAATCGTAAAATACCGAAGAAAATCCCAAATAAAAAAGAAATGAAGAAGTAGGAACCGGAGAAGACCTATTCATTTCACGATCGTAAAACATCGAAGAAGTGTATTTAGATTTGGTTACGCTTTTGTTTCCCAGCTGGTTTCAACTGGAAGTTATGGTAAGGAATCCAAATCTGTATCTGCATCGCATAACTTTTACCCAGCGAATACTTTTTTCCACATTTTACTTCAGTCGCGGGGGGATTTTTACAACTTTATAATTTTTACAACTCAATTAACTTTTTTTCAAACGTCGCCGCTCGGGCAACGAAGATCGAACAAATCGAAATAACAAAAATTAAACAATAAAACAGAAAAATGCATAAACGGAATCATAAATACCTAGTCCATTTCAGATATTTTTATGCGAATGGGGGAGATGAGGACCAAGTCAAAACTGACGTCAAAGCAGCGCCCGTTTTTTGGAAGTGTCATAAAAGGCATCAAAATGAAAATTATATGATACTCCATAAAAAAAGGAAAATACTGAACTCCTCAACCAGTGTAGCTGCCGTTCAGTGCTGCCAATAATATATATTTTAAAGAAAACATATCAAATCTATATAAAAGTGAACATCATTTGTATATATTTTATACATATAATTTAATTAATATTAAAAACAAAATGTATTTTATTTTTTCTGGTACACATAAATGATTTTAATAAATATAAATTGATATAAAAAGTTTACAAGAATATTATTTTTTCTCAAATTGATACTCGACATATAGCAAATCATAACTAAGCATTAAAAAACTAATTAAATAGTACCTAAAATTGGTTTTAAACTTACCTGTTTTACAATATAAAACATGCTTAATTCATTCAACATAATAAATAAATAAAATTAATAAATTAAACATAATATAAAGAACATAAGGGAAGAAATAATATCAAAATTAAAATTAACAAAAGAAAAGAGAATTAGAGCAGTGAGACCATGCACTTCCGCTTAGATTAAAGTGTTACCATCTCTAAGAAGAGAGCAAGTCAAACTGACAGCACTGGTGCCGCCTGTCCCAATGGACGTTAGTTCGCTGAACTGCAGCAACTGGAAAATTGATTCGCGTCTAGGAAATTTAATGGGCTAGCATCTAACAATTCCCCCCTCTACCCTGAACATTTATTTCTTCCCCCCAACCGGCGAACTTCAAAGCGTGACAACTTGTTGATAAACAAAATGTTCAGAGCGCAAAAAAGTGCTAAAAATATTTTGAATTAATTAAAAATATATATATGCTATACAGCCAAAGGCAAATTAATATTTTTCCTCGACATTTTTTTGCTGGTTTCATAATCAAACTGGAGCACAGAAAGGTCGAAATGCATCCGAAAGATACGCAACAAGGGAAAGGAGCCGGGGCGGCGGATGCTGGACCGCTTGACATTTTGCGACTTGGCATGAAATCGCATTATTTGATCTAAGCCGCCGACAAGCTATAGCTTCTATATACATACATATACATATGTATGCCTGCAAAGTCGGCGCTAAACGAAACCAAATGGCGCATTCGTAGGCAGCCTCCGTTAGATGAAGCTGAAATTTAGCAGGGGAGGCTGATGAGGGGCGTGGCAGGCGGAAGATGGGAAAGATGAGGAAGGAAGCGAAGCCTCCAGCCGTGCGACATGTGCTGCGGAAATATTTTGTAAACAATAAAAGCCACGGCGACGGGCACTTAGTAAGTGTGCAAAAAAATAAAAGAAGTGCACTGCGAAGAAATTTACCTCTTTAAACATTTAAAGTTGATAGCTCTTGAATATTAAATAAAATTTATCTATAATAAATATAAATAAGTACATACATATGTAGCTAAGTTAGTTAAGTTTCACTTTATTTATTTCCTTTTAGATTTGGTTAATTCTTTAAGTATATAACTTAATAAATAAATAAAATTCACTTCATTTAAAATTTTCATTATTAAAATCCGAGTTAAAATATTTTTATAAATACTATTTTATTCAAAAAATCTCGATTAATTTCTTTGCAAATAAATAAGATTACTATTTTTGGCTCAGTGAACATTGCCTTATTGTCATCTCGCTCTGACTGAGATCATTTGCATACACGCGCCACAACACACGCACACTCTCCCAGCAATAAGCTTTTTTATAAAAAAAAAAAATTTTAAATAAATAAAAAGAAGGAAACCCTTCTCACCTCTATTGCTGCTCTTCGCTCTTTTCTCGTTTATAATCGTGTTCTCTGGCTTACTGACCATCGCCAACCTCGTTTTCCATTCGCCAGCGATCAGCACCTGCGCATGTGTGTGTACTCTTGATGGGCAAGCGAGCGTAAGTGTGTGTGTGAGCGGTCATGCAAGTTTTTGTTTTTGTGTTTTATCATCAATTGCTGCTACGTTGAGTGGCTTTGTTTTCTCATGTTTTCCAGCCAATGGGAAATAAAAGGCGGGATTTCAAATAGATTCTAAAATGTCCATCAATAAATGCCAAAGGAATTCGGATAACGGCTCTTTTTTTATTATTATTAATAAATTATTGAACTTCTATGTATATGTATTATATTTTTATGAATGCCTTTTATAAAAACTATTGTCCTCAAGAAAGTTTTTCAGAAACAGCAAGCCAATGAACTAAAATTGTAACTAAATTATTTGCTTTTTGTGAATACATTTTTTATCTTGTCTCTTGTAAGCTCTAAAAATCATAATGTTTGTTGTTGCATGTATATCAAAACGTTTTATTAACCAATTGTCATGATCTATTCGACTTATCCAAGCTCAAATTCTTTGGTTTACCCTGCTTACCGACAACGAAGTCGAAGACGGACTGCTTATCAATTTTGAGTGATTGCTTATCTACCCCAATTCGAAGCTCGAAATAAAACACACCTTGACACACTCACACTTGCTCACCCTCTCGTTAGTAGTTCCCATATGCATATCTACCGTAACCCTTTTTTTTCATATCAACATTTCCTCGGTTTCACATTCGGAAAATCCAGGGGTGGTGGAGAAGGGGTACGTGCAGAGAGAGGGCTAATAGAATTCACACGTGCTTTGCTTTATTGGAAATCGCAGCAATAAAAAATGTGAGCGGTTCTGTTACCAGTCAGTCAGGTATTTTGTTACCAGAAAGTAACTTTGAAATCAAAATTGGCATTCTTGGAAAAAAAAAACAGGAAAATAGGTCACTTTAACAATAGATTTATTTGAAATATGCAGGGTAAACCGAAATTTATGAAAACTTTAGTCAATGCAAAAAGCGTTGTTACAATTAATTCTTAACGTCTACTAGAAGTATCCTCATAGTTACTAGCATGTTATGGGTTGAGGTTGTTATTGTAATATAAGTTATTTTTAATCTTAAAACTAAAAAAAATATGTTTTACCTATGCGATGTCGATTCCTGGTACTGGAGAAAGCTTCTAAACTGGGTGGCTGCGAAAAAAACTAACTAAAATTGCAGAAATTAACAAAAACAAAATTGCTCTGCGTTTTGATATCTTTAATTTTTGTTACTAGAATTTCGTAAATATGTACAAAAGCCATGTCGCCGGGAGGAAGAAACAGAAGCAGGAAGAGAAGGCGTTGCCGCAGCATGACCAATTCACTTTCATGCCCTCTTGAGGACCTCCAAACCGTCGAGCCGTCCCTTAATGCCAACCAGTAGCCCTTAACTCAGACTTCGTAACTGACTCCTCCATCGCCTTGGAGGAGAAGCTCATAATCTAAGAGACGGTAGGCTTCCTGAAGAGCGGTAGAAGTTGGATCAATGCCAGCAGGATCGTCAGGATTAAAGGCACGCTATAGGCAGTGGCAGGGAGATTATTCAGGAAGGTATGCTAAAAGGACTTCTGGAAGTTCAGCGTCCCCTGGCCAAGGATCTGGGCACAAAGAAAAACACGGAACACGAGTTAGACCAGTTCCGGAACGAAGTCCTGTCTCGGCCAGGTTCCTCGGAGTCCGCTACGCTACTTGTCGCCGGCAGCTTCCTTAATTAATCCTTGTAGCTATCCAGTAGGAATCGCAAACAAAAGGAGCTATTCCGACATCAATCAAATTACAGAAATAAATAATTAATATTAATAACTAATGTATGATACTGTTTTATTCAAATTTATTTTATTTTTGTATTTAACGGTAGCTCGTTAGGTTCCTATCTACGGCAGCTGGGCACACTAAGATGCTAAAACATTTAGCAAAGTTCCCACCATCTGTTTAGCATAGTTACCAGCTTTGTCGTGATTTTGTCAGTTAGGTTTAGGGTACTACACCTCCTTATCCATGCTGTAGAATAATTTTTGCGCAGGGTTCGCATCAGAATCATGAACATAATTGCTTTGTGTGTGTTCCACTTATTCACGACTTTGAATTGTGGCGCGCTCTAGTGATGCTAAAGCTAGCTAGATGCTAGATGCTAGCGATTTTTTTCCGATGTTTTTGTTGATATCGATGTTAAGCGATTCATCGATGTTTAAGGAAACATACATCAGTTCCCTGTGGTTTGTTGGTGTCGGGCGGCAAAGAAAAAGGTTGATTTGAAGCACTATTGGAATATTTTAAAAAGTTTTTGTTACCATTATTAATCTCAAAGAAAACAATTTTTAATGAAAACTTTATGTAACGATGAAAAATTTTTATACAAATTTCTTGCGGGCTTTTGCATACACAGACTTTCATGTATTGTATTTCATGTATTCGTCTTGACAAAAATTATTAAATAAAATTATCGCTATTTATCGGCAAACAAAACAAAGTGGTATTAAAATACTATCTTTTGAAAAATATCGATATATTGGAATTTTGGTATATTATCAACAACCCTACTTCAAACATAAACGGCCACACTGAATATCAAGATGGCGTATTAAGATTTGTAAAATCGTCGAAAAAATCTATGTGAAATTGCCGAGAAAATTGTTAAATAAGAGCTCAGCGTCGATGCAAAACGTAAGTGGTCAGCAAATGAGTGTGCGGCACGGGACGAGGCGCGAGCAGAAGCGGCGGCGGTGGTGACCACGCGCAGGAAAAGTCTACGTTCACGGATTTCCCAGCAGCAGGCAACTTTTGTGTCTCACTCGCCTGTGTGTGAGTGTGTGCGCGTCCGTGTGCCGTGTCCGTGAGGCTGCTAGCCGTGTGTTGGTGTGAAAATGCTGAAGTAGAGGCGCTAGCAACGTGCTCGCAGCAAAAACAACGGGCGTGCAAGCGAGACGACCAGTGTGTGTGCCTTCATCTCTTTTGTCAGGCATAAGTTTTGCTTTTTTCACTCCTTCGCCGTTCGCTGAAGTTCCGTTTCGTTTATTTTTTTAACAACTGAAGGCGCCATAATCGTGTTTTGTTAGCTAAACGTTGTTAGAAAACCTACAAGAACACTACGCAGAAAGTTTTAACTAAAGCAATGTTTTATTTGTATTATTGCGTAAAATGCGCTTGCGTGTGGCCCCAAAAGTGAGTGAGTGTCTGCGGGTGTGAGTGACTTGTGTGGCTGCGTGTGCTTGTGTTCGTGTACAACAAAAACAAGTCGTGGGACTAAAACAAAGAAAATTAAGAAAATTCTGCTGCCGTTCTTGTGGAATAATCAAATCCAATTAAATGCAAAAATTCGATTTCGATTTCAGTCGAATTAGAAAAAGCAGCAGCAGCAGCAGGCAAGGGTGAAGAGGCAGCGACGCCAGCAGAGCAGCAGCGGCAGCAGCAGAGGTAAAGGAAGTGGAAAGGGAGGAGTTACCGAAAAAAGAAAACAAGGTAAGATTCAAACTTGTCCCACTGTTTTCCTTTTTCACACTCCCCTTATTAGGCCCCGTTACTCGTTGAGTGCAGTGCGAGTGCCGTTAGTTTTCGGAGGCCATTGACGTCCCCAAATTAATTGCAAAAATAGAATTGTTTATTTATCCGATTTCCGTTTTTATTTGGCATTTTTATATTTTATGCTGTTTGTTAGCCATTTTTATGGCGCCTGGAACAACTGTTTCGTGTTCTTCACCTTTCCACCCCTCCGTTGTTCCGCTCTTTGCCTCTTTGTTCATTGTGTGTTTGTGTGGTTTTTTTTTTCGCGTGCGGAAGCTTTTCGGCTGCCGCCAACGCAACGTGCAGTTGTTTTGCAATTGTAATCGGTTAATATGTTTAAGTAATTTGACCAGTACAACAGGGAATACCCTACGTAAATAGTTATACCTTATTGGAGAGTTATAAATAACTCGATTCGAAATGCGTTTGTCTCGTTTGAACACAGAAAGAAGAAAAGTAGAACAGAGTGAAAAAAAAAAAAAACGGTAGATTTCGGTTACAGTTGTCCCTAGTTGAAGTAAAAATTTTGGCATTTATAACTTGTAATTTTGTTACTTATTTCTTATCATATTAGTAAATTGTTTTCTAGGAATATCTTCATGTTAAGAAATTAAACAAATTAAAATATTTAAAATTCAAGCAATCGGGTATTCACTGTTCGCATCGTTCACAGTAAATCAAAGTCAACGCCAGAACAACAAAGTACAGACAAGTTTTGAGGTTAGAACAAGAGGGAGGGAGGGAGAGGCGTGAGCGATCGATGCGTGAGCGGTAAAAGAAAGCGGAGAGAAATAGTGAGCAATAGAGAGAGCTAGATATAGAAAGAGCGCGACGAGGAGAGAGCCAAAAACAACAATTAAACTTAATTTTGTCATTTATGCCCGGCAAGTGAAAACTTTCAGCTTGTTGCTTCTTTTCGCCTCCTCCGTTTATTTTCGTTTCGCTTCACCTATGGCTTCTGCTATTCGTTTTATCCCGTGGTTGTTTGTGCTTTTCCCCACAGAAAGTGTCATTTTAGTGGTTTTAGTAGTTTTTACAGTCCCTACGTTTTATTTGGTATATCATTCTTTTTTGTCGGCAATTGTTTACTCTTCGCACCCATATGTATTTCTTTTATCTATTAGTTGTTAGTCGTTTTCCTAGTTTTTTTATGTTGTTTTGACTTTGCATTTCTTGAGCTGATTCATTTAGCCGATTGTTGTTTTGGTGTCTTCATGTTGACGCTGCAGATTGAAAAAATTAACTAGAAAACAAAATAATAATATTTCTTATTTTTTTGAATATTCTTTCTTGAATATTCTTTCGTATATTTAGCTTAGAATAATACTGTAAGTTTCTAGTAAAATAATAGATAGCATCAAATGTTAAATCTAATGAACCGACAACTTGTATTTGTTCAGTGTTTATTTTTACTCAGCATCACTTGTTTTCCCCATTCGTAATCAATGAAACCCACACAAAACCACATACAATCAAAAATAGCCCAGTTCAACTTTTATATTTGCACGATGTTCGGGAGCTTATCTTTTTCACTTATTTATTATTTCTTTAAATTAGAATTTCCGACTGACATTGCCTTTGGCTTATCCAACGAATCCATGCATTTTCGATCTCGTTTACTTTCTGTGAGGCTTGTCCTGAATGGAAATCCTTATCAGCTTAAAGCAACAAACATATGCATATGAAATAAGAACGATTTCCAAAAGTGTTTACGTTGCGATTTTTGAGACTACAGAAACTGCGTTTTTCCGCTTTGAGCTTCTGATCACGTACGCCACAAAGTAGAGAAAAAGATAGAATCTGAGAAAAACAATCCACTTATTAATTATAATAAAAAACTTCTAAGAACAAAAATTATATTTTATTTCAGAAAATCATAATAAAAAACATTCGGAAGCGACTGCCTTAAAAAAAACGGAGAAAAAATAAGAGCTTTGACGAAAGGACAGCGCCAGGTAAGAAAGTCGAATGAAGACGCCAGAATGAGAGGAAGTCCGGGAGATAAATATAAGATCTCTTTAACAGATAGAAAAGAATCTATTACTCTTATAATTAACATATTTCTAATTAGCCACAGTTTAGAAAAAACGGATAATTATTAATTGTCAATACTTTTGCTAAATACCGATGTTTATTATTTATTATTATTAGTAAAGGGGAAAAGCCTTTAAGCCCTAAGTTGTCCATAGGGTTACCGGGGTAATATAGCTTTGTGCCGATTGAAAACTGAAGGTTCTCTGTGGATTTTATTCCGATGCTGGGCAACATGTTTTTATTAAAATTTCTCTTTATTAAGACATCCATATTCCGTTTCAATTACCGCAGTATCTCACAGTATCTCACTTGATTGTAGCTTTCCTTTTTGTTCTTTTGGTAAAATTGACTAGAACTAAAACAAATATTTTCCTTCTCCTTCAGCGAAAGGCAACGCACGTCGTCGCCAGCAAAAGAAACTCGCCACATCCGAGGTAATCTCACTCTGCACACAACACACAGACAGAAATCCAAAATGGAGCTGCGCGTGGGAAACAAATACCGGCTGGGTCGCAAGATCGGTTCAGGGTCCTTCGGCGACATTTACCTGGGCACCACGATCAACACTGGCGAAGAGGTAGCCATTAAGCTGGAGTGCATTCGCACCAAGCATCCCCAGCTGCACATCGAGTCCAAGTTTTACAAGACGATGCAAGGTGGCATTGGTATACCGCGCATCATCTGGTGCGGCAGCGAGGGTGACTACAACGTGATGGTGATGGAGCTGCTGGGGCCCTCGCTGGAAGACCTGTTCAACTTCTGTTCGCGCCGTTTCTCGCTGAAGACAGTGCTGCTGCTGGCGGACCAGATGATCTCTCGCATCGACTACATTCACTCGAGGGACTTCATACACCGCGACATAAAGCCAGATAACTTTCTTATGGGCCTAGGTAAAAAAGGCAACCTGGTGTACATTATTGACTTTGGCCTGGCCAAGAAGTTCCGGGATGCACGATCGCTGAAACATATCCCGTATCGGGAAAACAAGAACCTCACGGGCACAGCCCGCTACGCCTCGATCAACACACATCTCGGGATCGAGCAGTCGCGCCGCGACGATCTGGAGTCCCTCGGCTACGTCCTCATGTACTTCAACCTTGGCGCGTTGCCCTGGCAGGGCTTGAAGGCGGCCAACAAGCGACAGAAGTATGAGAGGATCTCCGAGAAGAAGCTGTCCACCTCGATCGTGGTGCTTTGCAAGGGCTTCCCCAGCGAGTTTGTCAACTATCTGAACTTCTGTCGGCAGATGCATTTTGACCAGCGGCCCGACTACTGCCATCTGCGCAAGCTCTTCCGAAATCTGTTCCACCGCCTGGGCTTCACCTATGACTATGTGTTTGACTGGAACCTGCTGAAGTTCGGCGGTCCCCGCAATCCGCAGGCCATCCAGCAGGCGCAGGACGGTACGGACGGCCAGACGGGACACGATGCGGTTTCCGCAGCAGCAGCTGTGGCAGCGGCAGCCGCCGCCTCATCGCACCAACAGCAGCAGCACAAGGTCAATGCGGCTCTGGGTGGTGGTGGCGGTGGTGGTGGAGGCAGTGCAGCGCAGCAGCAACTCCAAGGAGGCCAAACACTGGCAATGCTGGGCGGCAATGGAGGAGGCAACGGAAGCCAGCTAATCGGCGGCAACGGACTCAACATGGACGACTCAATGGCGGCCACAAACTCATCGAGGCCGCCATATGATACGCCGGAGCGACGCCCATCGATACGGATGCGCCAAGGAGGTGGCGGCGGCGGCGGAGGTGGTGTCGGCGTTGGCGGCATGCAAGGAGGCGGAGGCGTGGGGAACGCCAAATAATATTTTATTGTTTAAAATGCAACGCTGGACACGAAACAGTAGACAGACGGAACTCAGCAGCAGCAGCAACACTATACATGTAGAATATATAGTTATATATACCTAATATATATATATACGATACTTGCTTTATATATGCGGTAAACACATGTTGAATGTATCCAAAACGGCAGGAGGACCAGGTCCCTGCCGAGGTTTGATAAGAGAAGAGGTTAAACGGAGGATAAAAGCAGTGGAAAACAAGAGAGAGAGGAGCAGGGGCAGTGCAGAGCAAAGCGCAGCGCTTTCCTTCTTATCTGTTCTTTCCCCTTTTTTTTTTTTATTGTACATTTTCGTTTTGTTTATTGACATTTTTGGTTTCTGCTCCAAGTTGTTCTGAATAGAGAGACGGGGCGCGCTTATTATTAATAATTAACTAGCCTATGATTAATTTAATTTATAAACGTAGACCATAAAACGATTGCAACTTGGCTGCAAGAAACTGCGACTACTGCAACATTGTTCATTTTGATTTGAGATCCCTACGGGCATGAGCAGAGGAGCAGCAGAGATCGGTATGAGGATTTTGAAAGGATTTGGAAGGATACCAGGCAGGATGATACACAGGCATTTATTCTGTTTAGCATTTGAAAACCGAACTGGCTCTATTTTTCGTTGTTATTTCAAATCCCTGCCCCGATCACATAACAATTCGTTTATAAGTGTAATATTTGTGTAAAAGAAACAAAGGACACCCACGACATCCCCGTGTGTGGTGTCCCTAGCCCTAGACTAGGCAATAGCGTAAGGAAAACCAATCCATTCAGAAGCAGCATATAAAGAAGAAAACACACCACACCCCATGTAACCTAAGTTGAATCACGATAATGATTTATAGATAAGCTAAAACACAGTGCAGTAGAGAGGGTACATTTCTTTTTAGCTTTAAGCAACTTCTTGATTTCTAAGTCCCCCTCCTATGTTATTAAATCTTGATGTAACGCCCAAGAAATCCCCATATACATATATATATATATATACATTTATATATTCTTTTGTGGTCTGCGCTTTAGCTAGATGTGTTCATTATATATTTCTCCAACTTTTCAAACACTTTCTCAAGCCCGATTCATTTAAGTAAAGCTTATTGTTTACCTAAAAAAAGTAACACAAATTGTGAAACTAAGATAGAAGAGCGTGAAAACAGCGCTTAGGAGTACACAACACAATTTGCATTGACGTTTCGATGTAAACATACAAAATAAATACAAAAGAAGCCCCTTCATTATAACGCTAGCTAATAAATTGTAGCTATAATATGAAATTTGTCTATAAGTAATACCAAACCATGAAAAAATAAACAAAAAAATGAAAAAAGAATAACTTTTAAATTCTAAAAGCGCCAAGATGAAAATGGGTAAAAATTAAATAAAAAATTTATAAATTAATATACGAACTTTATCTTATGAGAGAACACGTAAACAAACATGTAAAACCCCGCAGTCTAGAAACTAACAACAAAATCGGATCACTGAACGCAGCAAAAGCCACTAAAAAAACTTAAATAAAATGCATTACGTGATATTTCTTAAACATTGTTTTTATGTTTCCTTGGTTTTTATTGCCATTTCATTTCTGTATTCAATCCAAGCGCACGCCTTGCAACTCGACCAACTTTGTAAACACAACTACATATATACAGACAGAGATTCGGGGTTTTCCAGGTAGATATACCCACATCACCACCACCTTCAGACCCGAAAGATTAATAATAATAATTAAGAAACGATTGGATAATCTAGCGAGTGTACATAAGAAATATCCGAATTAACCTAAATGAAGTAAACAAATTTAATATATGTGTGATTTTCCTCCTAGCATACAAAGTACTAAAAAAATTAGCATTTTATCGAGAGAAAGTAAAATCGAAAAAATCGACAACCAATTCATAATAATTATGAGACACTAGAAATGGAGAACTAGGCGATCGATCGTGTGTATGAAAAGTCCATTCAGCATAAGCGAAAACTAGAGAAACTAACAAATTCGAAAGTTTTGTATAATTAACTGTATATGTATATTGAAAATAGAATTTTGAACTATAAATAACTAATGATTATTGAACTTGAAACGAGATCGAGTCGAATGTGGAATATCAAGTATATCATGGGCGATGATATGAAAACAAAATATTAACAAACCACCAACAGTGATATGGAATAAACAAAAACAAAACAAACGAAAGGTAGAAAGAAAAGAAAACAAAGCTACACATGATAATAAATCAAGACGAGAGTTCATAAAATTTGAAATGTACGTTAGATCCGGAAATCGACAGATGTATATCGATAAGTGCACGCCACATTTATGTAATTAGCAAGTATTTCGAATTAAAAACAAACCGAACATGAATATGTATGTGTGAACAGAATAAAAGCAGCCACTAAATAAGCCACACCACTCACAATAACAATTACGAACGAGGCATTAAAAAGCTTAAACAATAATATAACACATTTCATCGAAACTCATTTTTGGGAAAAACTTATATCAGGTGTAATCGATATGTTTATATTGGTTCGAATTAAGAAGAGTGCTATCTATTGATGTCTTGGGATATTAATAAGGACCCATTAATATCGCAATCAAAATAATATCGAAGGTATCCTAAGCTCTGATATATCGAATTTTTATTTATCTAAAAATATTGCATTTAAAGTTTTTTGATAAAATTTTTCTGATATACCGAAAAGAATATCGATTTATCGCCCATATATCGCGTCATATCTGGCCAGAAATTAGCTAGGCTGACAACACTGCATCCTACAACAATATTTGAATTCTCTGCCATTTTCCGATTAATTATCGTTAAACGACCAGCACTGCCTGACTGTTGAGAATCGGTGCTTGAGTAACCAGAGTTGCCAGAGTGTGCTGTCTTCCCGGATCAGCTGACTGCTTTGCTTTGTTGTATTTTTTTGCTTTTTCTTTAAGGTCACTCTGAGCACGTCTTATTGGTTTTTTATTCCAATATTTTGCCGAAAAGGTTAATAAAAACGCCAAGATAGACATAAATTTGTGTTGGATTCGTCTCCCAAAAGTCAGAACATATTAATCAAGGCATCACATTGCAGGTTTGCTAGCAGGAACTAAAAGGAAAAGCCAAAAGCCAGAAGATGGGCGCCCGACAGTCTCAATCCCGCGAGCCCCGATCTGTTTCGATGGAGAATCCAACTCCTGCCGGCGTCATAGATATATCCGATGATGTGGTCAAGCGCCTGAAGGCGGGCATCTCCCAGCAGGGTAAAGTATTCCAGTAATAAATGCCAGAAATATGAGGAATATAGCCCGGAAATTGGCTGTGACCGGTGTTATGCAACAATTGCTAAAATGGGCTATTGTTTATGCCAACTACAGGCCAGCGGAAGTGCTTCCTAAAACTAATTTCCAAACCCCCATTTTAGCTCGTGAACATGCCGTTGCTGCTGAGGATTCCAAACCATCGCCCAAGGCGACACCGAAGGGACCGGCGAAGCCTGTCACTGCCACGCCAGCCGTTCCAGCGCCCGCTCCCGCTCCCAAGGTGTCCTATCCGACGCCCACGCCCATTTACGTGCAGAGCGGCGGCCACACCATCAGTGCGGCAGATGTGCAGCGTCAGATGAACCAGGAGCTGGTCAAAAATGACGAACTGTGGAAGGAGCGCATGACGAAACTCGAGGAGAACCTTAAGAAGACGAACACCATCCTGGAGAAGGAGTACGCCAATGCAGTGGAGAATGTGCACAAGCGATTCGTGAACACGGCGGCGTCCCACAAGGTACCTCCCTGCCAGGAGCTCAAGTCCCAGCTGCTCGCCTGCTACCGTGCGCATCCCGGCGAGACGCTCAAGTGCATGGAGGAGGTAGCCCAGTTCCGGCAGTGCATTGACCAGCATCGCGTCCAAAAGCTGGATGCGGAGCCCGAGGTCCCGAAGGCGGCCTGAGATGTTAATCTGTTCTTGGAGGCCTTCTACGGGTTTTTGTATAAATGATTGATGGAGCGAACACAGCGCGATATCAATAGCGAAAAGAGTGTCATTGCGAGCGATAGTAAACTAATTTAAATGATTCAATCGAAGTCTGTTTTTATGGTGGAATGAAGACCGATTTAAACTTCTCATTTTGCCAGTGGCTAAGTCATGTAAAACATTAATTAATTTTCTAGTATGTCTATTTGGTAAATATCAAGGATCTCACCTCCATTCACTCACATTTAACAAACACAAAATTGTTAATACTAATTAAACCAACAGGAATTACAAGTGACTTCACAGAAAGAACGCGGCTAAAGCAGCTATCAAAATGTAACTCAAAATGGGTACTGAAAAAGCCACCAAAGCGACGGCATTACTTTCACCATGATCAGCATGATCGTCGCAGGAGTCGTCATGATCTTTGGCTGGTCCCAGGCAGCCTGCGTAGCTCATAACGTAGGCCAGATAGTTCTGCTCGAAGACGCCGCGCACTAGACTAGAACCAGGACCGGAGGCGAAAACCGCCACATCTTCACCGCCATGGGTCTCGTCCTTTCGGGGCACTGTGGCCATGTGGCGGTAAGTGGGTGCAGTACGCTCCTCGGCCGTAAACTGCCTCAGAGGCATCCACATGTTAGAGCTATTCTGGGGCCGCGTATCATTGGCCAAGTGATCCCAGTAGCCGGGTCCATTGGCATACGATATGGTCTCATAGACCATGGGATCGTTTTTCTCATGCGAGTTGGCTGCTCCCAGGATATCTGCCCCTCGGAGGGCATATCCATTGAAGGTGACCGCATGCGAGTGATCGGCCGTTACCAGAATCAGAGTTTCCTCGGGATTTGTGTTGTTTACAGCCGCCTGGATGGCCAGATCGAATTCGTAGACTTCGTGGAGGGCAGCGCGAGCATAGTTCATGTGGTGGCCCTGATCAATGCGACCTCCCTCCACCAGGAGCACATATCCCTCGGAATCGGCGCCTCTCTCTAGGACTGCCAGGGCCACTTCTGTCATATCTTGCAGCGACGGCTCTCCCGCCTCTCTGGCTATGGAGTAAGTGATGTGATTGTTCCGAAACAGACCCATCAGATGATCCACCTTCTTGACATTCACCTTTAACAAATCCCTTCTGTTATGAACTAAGACAGGGGGCACTGAATCGTTGGCATGATGCGCCAACCACTCGGCAGGAAGATTCCTGCCATCGCCTCTCTCGCAAATAGTTTCAGTTGGTCCCTCGAAGACTGTAGTACGCACCTCGGAGGCGTTCGAGATTCCCATGGGAGACATTCCTCCTCCCAGAATAACATTGAAACGATTTCCCGGGGCGTTCTCCACCAGCTGTCGAGCTATATCCACGTGAATGCCCACGGATTCCGCAGGAACCTCAGTGTCGCACTCCCAGTCGCGGTGGTAAATATGGGCATAGGTGGCAGCTGGCGTGGCATGTGTGATCCTGGTCGTGGTGACTACTCCAGTGCGCTTTCCCTCCTTTTGGGCCCACTCCATAATGCTCTGGACGCGGCCGGATTTGGCATTTGACTTGGAGCGAGTGGCATCCATTCCAATGGCTCCATAATGAGTCTTTGATCCGCTAAACAAAGCCGTGGCCGTTCCAGCGGAATCAGGAACCTGTTTGTCCACATTGTAAGTCTGTAAGGGATTGGGCGATGTAAGTAAATAGTTTTAATATCATTTTAGGCCTGCAAGATTTTATTAAGTCAACTTTTACTGACCTTTGCCATTCCGGTGTTGGGGAAGTCATCAAAGACCAGCGATTCCTCCTCGCCAGGACCGTGCTTCAAGTACTGTCCCTTGTAGATGCGTCCAGCACTGATCGTGGATACACCCATGCCATCACCAATGAATACGATAATGTTCTTGGCCTTCTTCCGGTAGGATTTCTCGCCCACTTTCTCAGCCCGCTTGATCGTTTTCTCCAACTGCCTCATAGCCACTTTGTGCCAGAATTCCGCATCTGGAGTGGTAATTAAAATAGTAATTCAAATTAGATCGGAATAGAATTCGTTGGGTAAGTCACAGCCTGTCTGTCACGTATTAATTGCCCGTCTCCAGTGAGATCCAGTTGGCACTCGAATCGTTTCTAGTTCGACTATTTAAGTAGTCGTCTAGTTATTGCGATTTATTTTCGTGGGGAATGAGCATTTTCAACAATATATTGTGAGGTTTCCGCCTTTAAAACCGAAAACCGATTTCCCTTCATTTAATGCACTGTAATTATATTTCAGTTTCGGGTTATAAAATATTCAGCTTTGTTTTAAGTCAAGTTCTATAATTTTATATTGTGATTTATTTATATACAATATTTGTTGAATTAATATGTGTAATTTGCTCATTAAGGCTTAAGAATTTCTCCCTAGTTCAAGCTAATAAATTTATTCATATTTAAATTTTTAATTTTGATTTATTTATATCGAATTCAAGTTCAAGTGCAATTATTTTAGGTAATCTTATTTAATTTGCATTTCCTTTCTAAAATTTGGAACGTGCACTGGCTGATTCACCTGCGGTGATGATTATCATTTTGTTGATGTGTAATTAATATTCAATTGATGTAGCTTAAGTATGGGGTCTCTACCACCCACTACCACACACCACCCACCTCCGATCTCCGCCCAACAGCCCTGACACTGAGACAGCTTACAGTTAAGCTTCACTGCTTGACTGCTAATTTCGGCTTCTCAATGAAACTAAAAGTCTATGATTTATCAATTATTTTTCCAGCTGAGTTTTTGTACAAAAACAGTTCCCCCTAACAGTTTTAGTGGGATTAACACGATATTGTTAAGCAAAATGATGATTAAGTTTAACAATTAGTAGAAACTAAATAATTGCGGTTTTAAGTCAGTCGCACTTTTAACCGCAAAGTCTTTTTGCGGCGCATTAAGAAAAATTACATTTACTTACAGTTTCTTGTTTATAATGATTTAAAACATAAACAAAAACTTGGATATCTATTAAAAATTATATAATTATTAAAAAAAACTATATATTTGTAAATGTATAAAATACTAAATCTGAGATAAATTATCTAAAAATGATTCTAGGTTCCTATAACTTACTTTAAAAAAGTAACAAAATGAAAAGAAATTAATTTCTTCTGCTTGATTTTTGACTTTTGCTGTACCCTTTCAAAATAACATTTTTATTTACCTCACATTTTGTAACCTTTATAAAACCACAAGCTCACCTACTTGTTCCTGTTACATAATTGAACTATTAAACCATTCGTTCATGCTAAATTTAAATTATTTCACGTACTAGGCGTATCGGCTTTGGATCCCATTCCGCACGTTTGTCTTCTACTTACTTCAGATACGTCGTAATTTAAGACTCAGACTAACCTTCTGGTTCCTTCTTGCTGAACTGCTGATCCTCCAGCTTGAACTGGGGCCCAATATCGCCTCCGGCACTAAGCGTCCGGATCAGTGGCGGGGGTTGGGTGGTGGCTGCATAGCTAACTGCCATCAGGCCACCACAGAAAAGTCCAAATAAAGTCAGGGAATGCATTTCCCTCAAAGAAGCGACGAATTAGAGGTTTATTTTCAGAGATTTTGCGGATATTCCTATTTATATCACAGCTCAGATTGAGGCGCAGATTCGGTCAGCAGGCCATTGAAATTGATATGGAGTGCGCGGAACAATTTAGTCTCGGGATTTCTCGAAAAAAAACTCTCGTGTCCCCAGTGGATCTCAATTAGCGACTAACGCCTCAGTCGGCCCTCAAGCGCCGTTATATGGCGAACGATCCATCCGAGAATCCGATCGGCCAGACACGAAGCTCCGGCACTTACACAAGTGCATAAAGTAGCACCAGTATTCGGGGATTATATCCAGTACCTGAACTTAATTTACGAACGTGTGGGTCTGTCGGACACGTACAAATCCAAGCTGAACTAGAACTAATTTTAATTTTACCCCAAATGTAAGCCTAAATAACCAATTTCTTGGTTTAAATAAAGTTTTAATCATACTTATTAGGGATATAATATTAGTATTGGCTTCTTAATATTTTATACTTTAAATGATTGATTTTAATCATAGATTTAATGAATTTTATGACATAGAAATTAAATAATAACAAATCAAACTAACCCAATAATATTTATAGAAATAGATAACTACAGGATAGCTTATAGTTCATAAAAGCCACTCGTAACAATTAAGATCACCATTTGCACTGGCAAAACGTTTGTCTCAATTAAAGAAAACACCGCTCCGGTAAGATAAATCCATAAAAACGTGCAAAGCTCTTGCGAATTAAGGGCTCTTTGCCGTAAACACTTTAACGATCGTTTGTTTGCTCGGAATCTTGCGTCTTTCTCCCGGTAAACTCATGTCGATGCGATGATTTACGGTGGAACTTGCACGTGAAGCGGCTTGTATTGTCGGCTGTTGGTCGGCTGATTGCACGATTTCCCCCTGATTTCGGTCTTATCTTTATCTCGACCGATGCCTGCAGATGATGATGCCGTTGTTTGTCTTCCCCCAAAATTGATAAAAACAATCAAGCGGGGTACCTTCAGCGGCACACATTGCGTATGCGTGTTATTTGCACCAGGCTGGCAAACATTGAAAAGAGTTTATCTCCCGTTGCGACCCCTCAATGCCACTTATATCCCATTTAATGGAATCTTTTTATAGAGCTAGGTCTCTTCATTATATGTACAATAGAAAGCGAGTCATCTTATTCACTCTCGACTTTAAATGGGGGACCTATTGTCATAGAATTCGTCTAGCCTTTGAGTGCTCTAGTAGGTCTGTCTACCCCAGATTTGTACGTATGACAACCACGTTAAAGTCTAATGACCGATTGACTATGATGTGTGCTAACCTATATTGAAGAAAATAATTGTTTCCCTTCGAATACATATGGAATGGTTAAAAGTTAATATGTAAGACATTTCCATAACATTTGTTTTCCAATGTGTTGGTAAAGTTAAAAGTGTATTAAAAATTCTCTTGTGTGTATCTTTGATAAGAACTTGGTAAGTAAACATGTTTTGGCTTAAATGTTAATTTTGTGACATTATTATTATAATGGAAACTTTGGCTGAATAAATATTAAATATTTGTCAAAGTGTTCCAGGATCCCTAAAAAAACACGTTCTGATTTTAATGCCAACTTTACGTTCTTGCATTAGTTATTATGTTTGCCTAAAGATGAGAGGTGAGTTCAAAGTCAATATTAATCTTGAGCTGGCTGCCTATCACGTTTTATAAAACACCGTTTGGTCGGGTGATGATAGATTGTCGACACTTGGCATTATCGTATTGTAAATCTTTATCTGGTCTCTCTCAGAATATCTCCAAGTGCCTGTCTCCGTGCGCACGTTTTAGACTACATTACCAAATAGATAAATCGGAATAAAATAATGGGGAAACTTCCACTGCAAAAGGTCTCATTCGGTCTCTCAGTGTTTGCATTTCGTGAATGGTTTTTGCATCAACTCGTATTGATCTTTTACTCTTGACTTGAGAAGAGGCACCTGTTGCTGGAATAAAATTTTTTTGTAGTAATGATTGCATTCATATATGGTTAACATATTATCTTAAATAAATATAACTATAACAATTATAATTCACATTTCTGTTATTATTTTCTTACCTCGACTGAACGTATTATTTAACAATACTTCTGCACACTTTAAGCTTATTTTAAAACCTCTTTTTTGCCGTCTTAAAGTTGAACAAGATTTATTTATTGTGCTATTTGCTACCAATTTTTATTGAACTGTTTTTTATGACATGTATAAATTTTTGCTAATATTGCTTGTGAGTATGAGTGTGTTTTTCGTCTTGGGATTTTCTCGGAGAGATTCTATAGAGTGTGTGCCTACAATCAACAGCTGTACAAGGTCACACGCTAAGGGTCACACATTTCTTTTCTTTTTTGGGTTTGACTAGCATAAGAGAACTTTTCTTGTATAAAATTTTAACTAAAGTTAAGGTCAGATACATGAAAACATTTTTCCTTTAAGTTTCTTTTAAAAATTTCAACGCTTGTTAAATCTTTAATTTTTGTTTAGTTGTTTTGGAAATTAAAGATATTTGGCACAAATATTTGTATGTGTCTGACCTTATCTTAACGAGAAGTACAACTAAATGGGTAACAGAAAGTCAAAACGAAAATGATAAGTAAAAGTATTGAGCAGGGCGGGGAGTCCTTCGACTATGAGAACTTCTTGGAGGTGAATCCTGCCCGCACATTGCTGGTGGTGGCCGATTTCACAGTCGTCCTGCTCGTCTTGGTCACTGTTGTGGTGTCATTACTGCTGCTGTTTTTGCTGCTGCTGATGCTGCTGTTGCTGTTCTTTGTCGTCGTGTTATTGTTGTTGCTGGTGTTGCTGCTGCTGCTGCTATTGGCGACCGTGGTGATGCTGCTGCTGCTGGCACTCATCAGCAGCGGACGGCGCGGCGGCATCCGTTCGTTGACCGCATCCATGCCCTTGGCCTCGGCGAACGAGTGGATTTGCGTGCCTGCGGTCAGTCCTTGAAGAGCTGCAAAAGGGGATGAAAGGGAAGCAAAGGATGGCCAAAGTTCAATTAATAAACATCAATAACACTGTCTTGACAGGAGGTTGAATGTATCTATTAACGCAATAATAAGAGATAAGAGATACTTGCATATTTAAGAAAATTACTTCTACTACCATGTAGCAATACATATGCATATTTTTTAATACAATGTAAAGATAATTTGAAAACTTAACACAAATAAAACTAACAAAGTAAACAGTTTTATATAAACCACGGTAGAGTGAGCAAAATTTTGTCTGTCCTTATAGCAAACCTAAAAATTAAATATTTATATAACTTAACAATTAAAATGTTATTTATAAAATATACAAAACCGGTCAATCACTTTCCATGATGAACCAATCTTTATATTTTTTTTATAATGGAATATTAATTGTTTATTCTAAATACAGTTTTAATTGCTTTTTGCAAATACAATTTTAATTGCTTATAAGGCCTATAAGGTCTTTTGACAACGCTTCATATTGTCAGTCGATGATGAAAAATGTGTTCCAAACTAAGGAGAGTAGTTTTGATTTTATCGCTCCTACATTTAGTTGTAAAGGTTAGTAAACATGCGTAAATATTAAAGAAACTCTAAAATTGAATTATAGTTTTACTAAAAGATCTCATCGAAATTTGAATTTACCAATATCGTGTGCAAATCTTTGGATAAAACATTCGATGACTTTGAATATTGCTATCTTAAGTCGGTTAATCGGACATACAAATACCTATCGGCCAAGGTGAATTTATTTAAAACGCCAATCACGAAAGTAAAGGTAAATGGAGCGCTGTTCAAACGAGTCAGTGGCTATAGGCCTTTTATGTTCAACGTCACAGTGGATGCTTGCAGATTCTTGAATAACACACAGTCCAACCCATTGGCTAAATACTTTTTGGAATTTTTGAAGCCGTTTTCTAATATGAATCATACCTGCCCATTTGACGTGAGTGCATCTAAATATCCTAAATTTCGCCCATTTTAAACATCTGTCTTACTTATAGCATGATTTAATTGTGGATAAACTTTCTGTAGGCTTCGTAAATCACCAAGTCACAAATGTTTTGCCCTTTCCAGAGGGAGCCTACATGCTGGAAACTCATTGGATGGCCTATGATATTGATCGGGCAGTGGTTAAAATATATGGCACTCTATCCTGAAATATTAATAAAGTTGTACTACTTATTTTTTAAGGGTGACGTGAATAGGTGTAAGTGAAATTGTTTTAATAATATTTTTGTTTTTCTTAAGCTCCAAACCATAAAGGAATTATATCATTTCTATACAAAAGAGGAAACTAATTAGATAATTATTCAATATAATTATAACTGCTGATTCTAAAGCTGTAGCTATAATATTAATATTAAAGTCAGATTGAAAAATACAACCACATACTTTCATTAATCATTGAATCATCACAAAAATTTGATTATTTATAAATTTGATGTTGTATTAAATAAATATATCTGACAAAACAAGCTCAGTCCTAATTGTTTCGCCTTTAATGCAAGATGTCTAGTAATAAGCTGACTATTTATTTTTTTCTGTTCCTTTATGTGGTTATAAAGGTTTATAAACTGACATAAATTAAAGGCCATAAATCCAGTGAACCTTCTTTTAGGTTTCTGCCAAATTTGAGTTCACCAATATCGGACTGCAAGTCGACGGATACCAATTTCGCTGATTTTGAGTATTGCTATCTTAAGTCGGTTAATCGGAGCTACAAATACATGTCACTCAAAGTGAATGTTTATAAAAAACCTGTCGCCAAAATTAAAGTATGTAAATTAGGAGTGGAAATTTTTAATAATTATGTATTTTATTTGATTTAGCTTAATATGCTACTATTAAAGCGGTTCAATGGCTACCGACCTTTTATGTATAACGTGGATATGTGTAGATTTATGAAAAACCCTGACGTAAACCCAATCGCCAATTATTTATATGAGCTCTTTAAAACCTATTCAAATATTAACCAATCATGTCCTTTTTCTGTAAGTAGGTTAAACTACTGCTTTAACTATGATTTGATTTTATCTCTTAAACAGGAAAATGTCATTGTGGATAAGCTGCCTTCCAGCTTTGTAAATAATCACTTTACAAACGTTCTGCCTTTCCCAGAGGGCGATTACTGTTTTGAATCACATTGGCTTGCCTACGAAGTCGAAAGAGCGGTGGTTAAAGTGTTCGGCACCCTAACCTGATATATAAATAATAATGGAATTAATAAAAAATCGTTGTATATATATTTGAATTACAGGTTTATCAAAATATTAAATGTTGTTTTAATTTAAGTTCAGTAAAACTCTTTGAAAATAACATAATTTTAAATTTAAAAAATTTTATAAGGCACACAAATTAAAAAATATATACATACATATATACTTTTTTAAATTGTATGATAGTGATTATAATTGAAATAAAGCAATGACTAGTACGAAACTAGCAATATGATCAGAAACTACAGAACTACAAATACTGCAGATTAGTGAAAGATTCGTATAAAATATAATATATTGTAAGAGATAAATATGTACATATATAAATAAGTATTCTTTAAAGTAACAATAAACCTGTCCAAATGCATGGCATAAAAAGTATAAAACCATTATTAGATACAAATTCAGGGCAAAAAGTTGTATGATACAATTTATATTCTACAAAGTAATTTTCACATAATTAACGCTAATTACACAGGCCGACAAAATTTTGACCCAGAAACCACTATATACTTTTCCGAAGGTTTTCGGTGCGCTGAATCCGAATCCGAGGTCGAAATTTCCGAATTTAAGCTGTTTTATGTGCAAAGAAAAATGTTTGCTTCATAGGGCCTATCTATAATGTTTTTTTTGAGGTAAATTTATTAACATGAATATTACGTACGATATCTCAGCGAAAAAAAAGAGAGAGAGAAGAGAAGCGTTATATTTTAAAATGGCTTTTTTAGTATTTTCAGAAAAAGAATAAATTCGATGCTACATAACCTCAAATATAGGCAAAAAACGCTGTTTTTGCACTTTTAGGTTGGGATATCTCGGAAACCAGAGCCAATTCGGAAATTTCGGATTCAGCGCACCGAAAACCTTCGGAAAAGTATATACTGGTTTCTGGGTCAGAGGGTCGAGCTGATTTTGTCGGCCAGTGTAATTTTTGTAAATCACTTATTAAACTACTAAACTTTGAACCCTAATTAATGAATGTGTACGTGTATCACCAATTAACCGATTGAGTTTTCTGAATAGGGTAATCGGTGCTTTTCCATTTTGGTGTTATCATGAATCATGGATCTCTGGCTTATAAACAAATCCACACAGTAATATATTTTTCAATTAGTAAAAAGCGAAATGTATATTTAATTACATTCCTTTATACTTGTATTCAATGCTAATACGTTTTAAATTGAGTTTAGGAAATTCAATTGCCAGGCTAAAAATGAGCTTAGTTCTCGTTGTTGCTTAATCTGTTCAAGATGGATTCAAATTTTAGCAGACAGCTATTTATCTCATTTGTAATTATTTTTATGGCTACAAAGGTATATTTTATATATGGTACATTATAAAATAATTTAAAATATCATTTAATATTTATTATAAGATTTCCTCGAAATTTGAATTTACCAATGTGAAGTGCACGTCTTTGGATACTACATTTAATGACTTTGAATATTGCTATTTAAAGTCGATTAATCGAAGCTATAAATATGTATCCATTAAAACGAATTTGTTTAAAACACCGGTAACTAAAGTCAAAGTAAGTACACGTGTTCATATAATAGTACTTCCTTGCTTATTCTTTATTTTACTTTTATACTGTATTTTCCTAGGTTACTGGAGTATTGTTCAAGCGATTTAATTACTACAGGCCGTTTATGTACAACATGTCTATAGATGCCTGCAGATTTTTAAAAAATACCGACTCCAATCCGATTGCAAAATTTTTTTTTGAATTCCTGAAATTCCACTCAAATATAAATCATACGTGTCCCTTTGATGTGAGTGTGACGATATATATATATTTATTATTGTTAATTAATATACATATATTTTTCTTTAGCATCCTCTCATTCTGGATAAGCTGTCAGCAGGTTTTGTCAACCACCAGTTCACAATGGAATTTCCCTTCCCGGAGGGAGATTATCTTCTTGAAACACATTGGATTGCCTACGATATCGATCGGGCGGTGGTTAAATTTTATGGCACCCTTTCGTAATATTTTTATACTGTATTGCTGTTTAAACATGGACAAATATAGTTTAAAAATAAATAAAACTTATCAATGTCTTAAATTTGTATAACGTTCTTTTAAGGGAACTTTATATTGCTTAGCAAATAAAGAATATACCCATAATTTGTAATTCTTAAAACTCATATGAGAACTTTTATTTTGAAGTATTATCTCAAATAGTTTAATTGATATTAGTTAATAGTTAACAATTATAAATGTACTCACCCTCCTTGAGGGAATCTCTTCCGCCGGACAGTGCACCCACTGGCAAGGCACCCGTGGGCGTAAGACCCTTCAGCTGGAGCACGCTCTCCGACTCCTCCCTGTTAAATATTTTGATTATTCAGCTAAATTCTTAAAAAAAAATATACAAAAAGTGTCGATAATGCACCTGAGAATGGAGAAGACGCGCGACATCTTGCCAATGGCCCGTATCTTATTCCGTATTATCTCTTTGCGCAGCGCCGACATGGAAGCTGCGAATTGAGGGCTTGATTAGACGGAATCTCGCTGGATCACATGCGGGGGAATGTAATGGAAAGCAGCCGGAAAAGTCGCTGGAAAGCCGATCAAAGCTGCGCAAAGCTATCACTAAGCTTTTCTATCTTACAGCGGTGGAATTGGCGGTGGCTCAGGTGTTTTTCTTTTTTTGTGACAATGCCATTGGCATTGGTATTATATTTGGCGGCGGCGGCGTTGGCGGTGGTGTTGGCGTTTGCATTTGCATTGACATTGCTCTTGGCATGGGCCTGCGCTTAACACGTGGCTTACCTGGCTTACTGGGCGTATTATTGTTATTGTTATTATTCACGTTCGCCGGCACGAGCACAATTTTCTTACGTAGCTCTTTTGTTTGGATTTTCGGTTTTTTGTTTATTTGTTGTGTTTTTTGGGTGGAAAGTTGTTTGGTGTGTTGGTACATTTATTATTTATTAAGGGTGGTGGTAGTAGATTGCAGTTGTTGTATTTTGGTTTTTGTTTCGGAAAATATTTTGAATAGAAGATTAGTTTGTAATTCAAGTGTGTCCGTATTTGCCCACAACAACCAAAGCACTACGACATTCACACACGGATCTAATAAGATTATATACCCAACCCCGAGGCCCAAACTTACCTTCCTCCAGCTCATCATCGGGTCCAGCCACCAGTTCGTCGTCCGAGCATATGTTCAGGATGTTGACCAACATCTCGGTAACCTCGTGGATTGAGAATAATGTTTATTAAAACATTATCGATTTTAAAAATATGTGAATTATTATCTAAACAGTATCTTCAATGGTTTAACCCGATGTCCAACTCACCTTCTCACCCACGAAGGGCAGCGACCATGTGAAGACGTCCATGAAGTTGGGCAGCCAGTAGGGATGCGGTGAGCAATTGAATTGGCGGATGTTCATCACGTTGTTCTCGTACTTGAGCACAGCTGCCTTTTGTCAAATGCGTTCGTATTGGTTGACAAATGAGCGAGTGCCGGAGGAAGAGACGGTTGATCGGGAGGGAAATAGGGCAGAGATATTACGAACGCAGCGCGAATTAAACTCGCACCAGCTCGCAATGCAGCCAAAAAAGATTTCGTTATTTAAAAATAGCAGCAGAAGGAAAGAACAACAACAGCCAAATAAATAAACAACCCAGACAGGGACAGAGAATCATAGATATAGGGACAGAAACGTAGAGTGAAGAGAGAGCAGAAGGGAGGGAGAGATCATACCTTGTTATTGTAAACATCCAAATAGTTGGGGGCGGAGAAAATAGTGATCAGTGAGGGGAAGCCCGTAACCTGGTTCTTCCGATACATGCGGTACCTAGAAAATAAATCTATTAGTTAAAGTTCATGGAAATATACATTAAATGTATAAAGTAAATATGTAAATAATAAATAAATATATATAAATTATAAAATTATAATATATTTATTATTAGCTTTATTAATATTATTATAAATATTATTATTAACTCGTTGCTCGTTAGTTTTTTCATTGATGATGATTTTGTATTAAATGTATAATGTACATTGTACATATATACTCACCCCGCATCCTGAGCCTCGTGGGCCCTGACTATCGACAGCAGGTTGTTCTTCTGAAGAAACTCACAGCAGGCCGAGTAGCTAAAGAAGTACGAGCATCCTCGCACAGAGTTGTGGGAGAAGAACTCGTTGGTCTTCTCATTGCCAAAGTCCTCCAGCGGATCAGACCAAAGGAGATCGCACATGGGACCATAGGCCGGTGGTTCCCTGAAGCGATTCAGCTGAGGAAAATACGTAAATATGTAGGTGCATTGTGGGAAACCGTAAACATTTCAGCGTGGCAGTTGTTCATTAAATTTATTACCGTCTTGATGTCGTCGAGTGTGAATATTTCGGGCGACAGACCGCCATGGATGCAGAGGAACTGCTGGTTGAGCAGGGCGGCGAGGGGCAGGCAGTCGAACGCCTCCATGCAGGCGTCGTAAATACTTTCCGAATATTTGATGATGCCTTCAAGCAGAGAGAGAGAGAGAGAGATGTAATGGCGGAATTAATGAATGGAGGAGAGTGAGCACCATTGAACAGATTTATCGCATGCGAGCGCTCTTAAAATCCCATTAAACGCCTTTGACAACAACCATTAAATGGGAGAAGCGGTTCGGTTTTAATATTTCTGCGGTTCTAATATCAATAGGGATGGGCTAAAAAATAAAGGCAGCACCCAATATTATGGCCCTTAAATGATGATTGGAAGTTTCTGGTAATATTATTAAACGTTTATTAAAAATGGGAAATGAAAACGATGTTTTTATCATTTCGAATTATCAGAAATAAAGGCCAAAGAGTCTCCAAAACATCATTTATTTTCTCTATAACTTATTTACTTATCAAGTGATAATCTTTCTTATGACAGCTAAAGGCTTTTTATTTCAATTTTCTTTTTCTATGGAGTGTGTTTTTTGAACTTACATTCCTGTTTGAAGGTAAAGTACTCTGTCAGGTGTCTGCACTCGTGATTTCCTCGCAAGAGGGACAGTGTGGTGGGGTAGGTTATTTTCAAAGACCACAGATATAGAACGCACTGAAAGCAATAAGTATTTACTAGAAATTTAAATAAGACATCAAACATAATCCTAAATTATGTTAACTGAATTATAGTAAAATGATAACAGAGAGAGTGTAACATTTTCCCAAACTCACCTCTATGCTGAAGTAACCTCTATCCACATAGTCGCCAAGGAAAAGGTATCTGGTGGTGGCAGGTGGTCCACCCACCTCGAAAAGCTTAACCAGGTCAAAGAACTGTCCATGAATGTCACCGCAGACGGTAATGGGTGCCTCCACATCGATCATATTCTTCTCCTCGCGCAGCAGGGCTGCTCCCTCGGTGATGATCCTCAAGGCCACGGCCTCCTCGACACGTCCCTCCAATAAGAAGTGCTGACGCAATGCATCGAAGTTGGGCTTTCCTGTCTTGGGATCATCGTAGACCTCCGACATGGTCAATTTGTGGGTGGGTGGCAAAGGCACATCTACGTGGGTACACCGAAAAATTTATTTTAGTTCGCATTAAAAGCAAGTCATTTTATAAAGTTATTATAATAATAAAGCTGATGTAAGTATTTATTATTAGATAAATGTCACAATGTATGAATCTAAGGATGATACAATAAGAGAATGTAGGAGAGGAGAAGAAATGTGTTTATTTTTACCCTCTTACAAGATTTTTTATCATAATAAAACTCTTCTGTGGGAATAGGCCCCGCTAGTGGGAAAAAATAAATATAATTCTTAATAGACAGAAAGATCAACAAAAAAGTAAGAATTTAAAACCAAATATTGGTTTTACATACCAAAGAATTCTTTCTTGTGTAGTAGTGGGTTGCATTGATAGAATTATAATAAACATTGCTGTCTGATCGCGATGTGGGTTAACGAGCTGCAGCAACTTAGCGCCAATATTCGGTTTGGCCGCTTTTCTTGGCCCGCCAATAAAGAAAAACCCAAAATTCCGCCAGATGCAGCCACATGAGTTTCGAACGCTAATTACAAAATTTGACTGAGTGAATATAAAAGTCAAAAATTGATTGGCACACACAAAAACAAACAAACGTAATCACGCACACGCACACACACCAGGCCGAACGCCATTTTTAATTGTCATAATTTGGGAAAATGTTGAAAATTTGACGCTACGACCAATAAAATGCCAATGAGTTGCAGTTGTTGTTTTGTTTGTTATTGGTGCTCAAAGATAATTAAATTTATTTTTATTGGCCCAATAAACCCAGAACAAAAGGAAATGCCGCTTTTAAATTTTAAAGGTCTTTTGTTTCTAAAAAAAGTTGTCAACGAAATACATAATTAAAACTACAATTTCATTTTACTACCCTAGTAAAGAATTTATTTGTGTCTTGAAAAACATGATTAAGGTATTTAATATTTATTCCGCTTTTGTGTTATTCATAATGTATTAAATTTTAACATTAGCAGCTTATACATTCTGTATTTTAAAAGAAACTAGAAGCCAAATAACAAATTGTTCAAGAATTTCAGAAGGTCTCAAAGGTTCTTTTAAATCTTAAAGACCATATTTCCAAAGGCTTTTCCTCCCTAATTCCTATTTTTCAAAGAAAATGTATAGCAAAACTAATTTTGACACTAATGCAGTCGGTCAATACATCAGAAATCCATTGATGCATGATCGAATATCATTAAAGATACAACCGCCAAGATGGTTTCGTGTTTGGGTTAATGCTTGAGTGAGGTCTGTACAAATCGGTTTAGATTATAGTTTAAGATTTACCATCGACCATGCGCTCCTTGGTCTTTGTGTACTGCATTTTCTGTTTGTTTCCAGTGGCGGCTGTCGTTGGAGTTTTGGTTGAACTCGTTGAGGACTTTGTGGATTTGTCTGCGCTGGCACTCTTGGATAGCGACGATTTTCTCGTCACCGAACTTCGCGTGGAGGCCGACATATTGTTGGATTATTTATTCGGCTTTTGTTTTGAATTTTTATTAGCTTTTTATTTTTTGTTGATTTTGTTGCGATTCCTTAGCTTGATATATATTTTTTAATGGCTTGATTTTTCGCTGATGCTGAAAGTGTTACTAGCACAAGAATTTATAAAATTATACGCCTTTGCCTAGCGTCTTTATGGACACTCATACACACACACTGCGGAACACATGAAAATATACAAATATATTTAGGCAATAAATAAAATTTGTTGTTATATTGTATAGCTGTGGACTTTCTTGTATTTTTAGCCAGGCAATGCCAATAGCGAGATAGAGACAACTTTTATTTATTATTTTCTTTACTATATTTTTGCCAACCATTCGCTGTGCTCGACACACACAAAATAAATGCCGAACAATTAATATTTCAATTTGGTGCAATTATTTAGAGACGTATTAACTTTTCATTAAGTCATCACATTGTTTTTCACATACGTATATATCTTGGCAAAGGGCACACTTCAATTGAGTCGGAAAATTGCTCGACACTTTGTGCTAATTACCCACAAAACAAACGCGAACTAAAATAGAAAACAGATATAGAAATAGAATCTGAATCTGAGTGAGCGGGCGAAAACGACAGGCACACATATATCACTTTGGTCACACTTTGTCTGCAATTATAATTATTTTCTTGCAGATCTTTGAATACAATCCTTGCGGGGTTTTCGTGCCTTAGTCTCGATGATTTTCTTAGTGGAAAACGACACAACGCATTTCCCAAGTTGGCGCGTCGCGATTTTCCTCGAAACTGAGCGAAAAAATTTGTTTGCCAAACGATCCGCAGCGTATAGCATCCAAGACCCAAATCGAAAGCCCGAAGAAGATCGGTACAGATCGGCGGATCTCTCCCCGGATCTCTCATGCTGCGCCCTTGACTCGCGCTCTCTGATAAAAATACACGGGAATCTATAGTTTATAGTGTCAGGATAGTATAAAATAAATTAGAAAGTATTTTTACAATAATACATTTTTTATTTATTAAACTTTGTATTTTTTGTATAATTTAGGGAAATATTAGGGAATAAAGTACACTTTTCAATATTATTACGGAAGTTTAAGATAGGTAGGTACGTACCTACCTGGTTTTATGATGACTATTTAGTAAGGACATCTTTAACAAAACTTTTTTTAATTTAAACTGAAATCCTTCTATTTGACATTAAAAATATAAGCAATAACTTTAAGACATAGGACAGAATAATAATAACAAAAATATATTAAAGCAAAAAAATAAAAATAAACTTATTTATTAAATGAATATGGTGACAAATAAAATTACTAATTTATTTTTTGTTCTGTGTAAAAACGTTACCCCTCTCCCATAGGGTTCCTGTCTCTGCCGTACCGATCCATTTATTTATTTTATTGGGTTAATGTCACACACGCACTTTGCTCACACACTGTCTCTCCGCCTCGTTCACTGCCTCCACTTCCCCTCGAGATGCCCTTCTGCCGATCCTCGATTCGCCGACCTTCGCAGACATTTACACATCTGCGCTATGTCTCCCCCGAATCCCCATTCTATATCTCATTCCACATCCACATCCACATCCGCTCTCAATGCTTTTCAACTTGACCGTGAGACGCATCGTCGTTGTCCGCTTGTCCGTGATATTGAGTGTGTGCGTACGAGTGTGCCTGCCTCTCATTATGTGTGTTTGTGTGTGTTTGCCAGAAATTGGGCGCCAATAGGTGGGTGTCGCTATAATTATAGTCTTGACTTTGTGCGCGCCTCGTGCAAAAATATATGCGTACTATATTTAGTCGGGTACATTTGTGAGGTTAACGGGGTTGTTCAATTGTGATTAGTTTAAATTTATATATTGTTCTTTAAAGTTGAATTTAAATTTAAACTGTAAAATAATTGATCATTTCAGGTATTTAAATAAATATTCATTAAATAATGCAACGCTTAATTTAAAGTGAAATATTGATTTTTATAAAAAGGTATACAATCAATACAGCAAATTAATATTAATAAAATAAATAAATTTTAATAAAATATAAAATTAATAAAATAAATAAATTATTAATAAAATTACCTGTACAATACAATATTTATATTATTGTATTTAAAGAAGTAATTATGCTTCGAATTTTTTTAGTCCAGCAATTTACTTCAATAATAAACCACCAAAAACCAATTGGACCCAATATTTAGCCTCAATTAATGTTAGTTAAGATATAGTAAAGTAGCCAATTAAGAACTTAACGTTGGCAAAATTGATAAATAAATAATATATCATAGAAATTATGGATTCATATCTCAGTAATTATGATTTTTGTAGAGTATATACCACTCTCCGATATATTCAAAGCATTCTTCTGGTGGAACCAATTTCATGCAACTTTTATGCGAAGCGTGGCAATATTTTAACAACAATCGGTGTAGATATACCAGAACACACACACACACCACACAACCAATTCAGAACTTGTGTGCTTGTCTTGTCAATGTTATTTGTCGCGATGGTCAATTGATATGTATGGTGGGTGAAATGTTATATCGCTTCGATAGCTCCATAATATATGCTCGGAAGGATGCTCACTGGTGGAATCGGGTTTGCAATTGCAATTGCCGAGCAATGCCAATGCACTCGCAGCTGCTGAAATGCGCATTGATGGCTGTCGTCGGATTTGGATTGCGGATTTTCGATTTTTTGGCAATGAGCAGAGACGATTTTACTTGGTCGCCCCCACCGCTTTGAAATCACAACGAGAGAGTGAGACAAAAGCGAGTCGAGTCACACGACCGCTGCAGACCAGAAAGAAATACTTTCCGGTGCTAACCAGTGGGTGGAATTGTGGGTGTTTTGGGTATTCGGGCATCTGGGGGCCGAAAGGGGCAGGTAAGTGGTCCGTAAGGGGCTGGCGAGGGGTGGCCTAGGGTGGGCGATGAGAGCATTGCATTCTCGTCGCGACATTTTGGCAAATGCGCTGACAGCCCGACCCAGTCCAGCCTCCTGTCCTTCTGCGAATATATTAATATAATGGCAGTTCCTCGGAGTGTATTAAACCTTTGAATACTTATAAGATGTTTTTTAAAAATTATGATCTGATTATGTACGAAATATCTAACGGCGATCAATGGCAATTCCCTTTCAAAAAATAAATACATGTAACCCTTCTGTGAATAGTTCCTATGAAGATCGACAAAAAATTTAATCAAAATGCTTTGTAAATAGATACGCTAATATATAAATTAGTACAAAAATTATCATTTTATAAATAATTTACCCTTCCTAGATAATGAAAATATTATTACAAATATTGTAAAAAAAATTGTGTAAAATAAAAATAAGTAATAAAAAACATGTCCTAAAATAATAAATATTTATCCAAACTTTTACTACCAGGTACATTATCGTCTTATTCTTTTTAGAAATTGTTCTATATATTTTCCGATATCTACTTGTTTTTATGGCCGAAAATATCTTTGGCAGCATATTTTAAACGCAATTAAGAGGCGTCCCAGAATCAGCAGCCAAGGAATTGCCGCAGTCTTCTGGCCGAGATTAAGTGGACGACACTCGCAATTGATTCACCTCTAAATTATAAACTAGCAGGATCGTACCATTTAAGTCAGAGCAATGGGAATGGTGTGTGGCATTTGTTAGGAGATTTGGTTGAATAATTTGCCAGTCAAGTTGAGTCAAGTTGTTCGCATTTCAGCGCCTGACACTTTGAACGCCCGGTTCGTCATGTTGGCATGTCACAATGTCTTCTGGCCGACGCATACTATATAAATTTTTGAAAATAGCAGAAAGCCAAAATAACCGCAATAGCCACGAATATCTCAAAAAAAGAGCCAGCCGCCGGTCAAGTATTTTTAAAGCAATGTTTTTTATGCTCGCACGCAAACTCAATTGCTTGCTTCCTCTCTTTTTTGCCACATAAACAAAACGCCACTGAAATAAAAAGATAATATTGACACGTAACGCAAACATTTCATTCATTGTTTGAACTTTTTTCTTTTTTGTTTTAGTTTTTTGTTTTTGGTTCATCCTATTTGTTGTTGTTTAGTTTTCGTTCTTTTCACGGATGCTGTATAAACAATTCATTTGAATTATGTGACCACAGCGGCTGTGCGGTTATGTGTGAATGATGGTCGATTTGTGTGTTATTCAGTGGTCAGTAAAATGAAATAATTATAACTTAACTTCCTCAAGCATTACTTAATTAAATTTATTGTTATTGTAGATTAATTTCGATCAAAGACAGAGGGAAAGCTAAGCTGTAGGCGGAAAGCTTAGCCAGTTCAGCCACCCAAAAAAGCTTTTCAAAATGCCTCAAATACGGCTGAGGTTTTCCTTGGGAAAAGTGCAACTTAATTTTAAAAATTTCTATTGGAAAGGTATTGAAGTTTTAAATAAATAATATTCCAAAAAGTTCTTACTTTGAAAAATCTTATTGCCAATAATAATAAAAACTTCGACCTCTCTTCTTTTACATTTTGTTAATTTAACCCTAAATATCTTCTTAAATAATTTGTTGTTTTATTAGCCTAAAACTACTTAATATAGAGAATGAACAATAATTCTAAAGATCTTTTCCAAAATGTTATTTTAATATTGTATCTTTAATATGTATTTTTAATATTTTAATTTTATATATAATTAGGTTAGAACTATAATTATTATAAAGAATTGTGTCTTGTCAGTATTATTAAATACAAGAATATACATAAGAATATACATAAATTCAGTAAAAATTCCAAATAGTTCACCTAAGTGCTAAGTTTTGTACATTTTAAATCTCTAAAATATATTTAGATATTGTTTATTTTAATTTAAAAGTTATATATGGTTTTTTTTATGATTTTTCTTGTAAGTGCATTGTCTTCCATTAAAACTCTTCATGTCTGCGGCTGCCATTTTACAAATTGATAAACTTTACAGTTATCATTGTTTATGTATCTTTCCGGCCCAGGCCTGCATCCCCTCTTAACCTTTTGGCCCTCTCTTACCCCTATCCACCCGCTTAGCCCTCGTTTTCATCATTGTTTTCCCGGCTGCCTGCCAAACATTTGCCAAGCGAAAAGTTTTCTCTTCTTTTTATTTCTGTGCTGTTCACATTTGTTTGCTTGGGATTTGCCAAAAACAGAAGAGCCAAAAAACGAGAGGAAAACCCAAAGCACAAACTTCAAATATAAAAAGGCAGCACAAATTTTTATTGAATTGATTTATTGACTTACTTATTTAGGCGTTCAACGCTCATAGATAAGCGTTGTCTGCTGAAACCTTTTTCCCCAATTTTCTTTGTTTTCTTGCTGTCAGTTGGCAGCAATAACAAGGGCCCAAAATAAATATTTAGTTTTCATTTATACAATTTTCCTCAGTTTCGGCCTCTGTCCCAGCTCCTTTCCAGGGGCCCATTTCGTGTTTAACTTTATCTCGGGGGTCAATGCAAGTCTATAAAATTCTAGTTAATTGAAAAGTAACCAATTGCGTGTCTCTGGGGATGTAAATGGATTTATATGACTAAGTATATTATAAGTTTTGTATTAATTCGCATTATAACTATGATCTAACTCATGCAGTACATTTCAGCGCAAACAATATATAAAAAGACAAACAGCGATTCCATTTTAGATAGCTTTTAATTTTATTAAATAAATATTTATTTTCTAATCCCATTCCCAAACATTTAGGAAAGATTAAAATAAATGTTTATAATAAATGTTTAATGTTTGCGAAAACACTTCTTAAACGAATCCACCGAAACTCAAAGAGGTAAAAACCTTCGGGCAATGGAAGAATTTTATTCAATCTGTGATACACGATTTCCACCGGTAAATTTTCGAAGACTAGGTCATTCTGAAACGAAGACGTTTAATAAAAATATATACGTTAATGGTAACTAGGGACTAGAATGCTTAATATTGCTATATGGCCTGTACGAGTCCTAAATAAATTTAGCAACAAGATTTGACTTTTGGTTCTCCAAAGAATTGATCCGTTCACTGTTATATTGTAAGGAAAATAACTTGATTCATTAAAGAATTACTAAGTTAACCTATTAATACAATTTATAAGTTTATCGAGGTTATATAAAATTTATATTTTTTTACATACCGTCAAATTTACAAAGAGAATTTCAATAAACTTAATTTTTCCAAATAAATACTAGACTAATAGACTAACTTACTTTATCAGCGTCAAAGCCTTAATGAACATCTTGTTAGCCCTGTACTAGAGTACTAATATTATATTCTCGAATGGAATTTATTTTCACAAAACTCACCTCGAAAATATATAATTGTATGTATATACTTTCAAGAATCTCTTTAAAATTACAATTTTAGACTAACGACATTTATAATGCTAACTTGTTATATATTTTATTTTTATTAAAGGTAAATCTTTAGTGAACATAGTAACGAAGATTTATGAAACTGTACAATATATTTTGGAGCTTGCAATCACAAATCTAGAACGAATCCACAGGAACTCAAAAAGGTAATCGCCTTCGGGGAAAGGGAGAATTTTGGTCATTCGTTTATTCATAAAATCAATAGGAAGCTTTTCCACATACATATCATTCTTGAAATAAAATTATAACAACACTTTTGATATAACCTGGTATATTTCCATAAAAATGTAGGATACTTACATTAAAAGGGCAAGAGTGATTTAAATTTGAATACCCCACGATTGAATCGTAAACAAATTTAAAAACAGGACTCGATTTCGGTGAAGCTAAAAATTTGCATACGTCCACCGTTATATTGTAAAGAAAAGGTTTATATCCATTTAAGCGTTTCCACAATATGAAATTAATCTATTATATATATATAAATGTTAAGAGGATTTTAATGTTATCTCGATAAATCTACTTACCTTCAACTTTGATAAAAGAACTTCATACAATTTTAGTTTTACCGATAAATACTTATAGCTGCGATTTATGGACTTTAGGTAGCAGTACTCAAACTCACTAATTTTCGTTTCATAAGAAGTGCAATTTATATTTGTAAACTCAAAGCGAGAATCAGCCTTGATTGAAAAATAAACAAAATATATTTATTTGTAATTCAAATAATTTATAGAATAACTCACTTCTATCGTAAAATACAAAATGAGCCATTATGGACATCTTGTTAGGCCGATATTTAAGTTCAAAATATTACTGAATTGAATATATATTGAACTAATTGCGCTTAGAACCATAAATCATCACAAAGCCCAATTTAAAACAGCTTAAACATCAATAGCCTAATTACCAGTCAGAAGTGTATCTAAAATAAAAGGGGTGTGCTTAAAATAGTTTAACTGAAGTAGATTTCAATCAAATCAATAATTATACAAACTTACATTAATGGGACTTGGAGTTGTTCATGTTTAAGTAACTCCGTTGCGTGTAGTATAGAACTTTGAAAACTGGGTTCGCTTTCGGATTTCGAAGGAATAAAAAGACCTCCAATATTATATTATACGAAGTACATTGCAATAATTGAGGCTTTTAAACATTTCAGTTTACATTTATTTTTGTTAAAGGAAGTTGGTAGATCTTGAATTTTTCTAGAGATTCATATACCGCTCCGATAATACAATTTACCACCTTTAAAATGAATACTAGTTTTGAGGATAAAAAACTAAAATGGTTTATGTTAGTCCGTTAGTCTATTAAAAATAGATTTAAAAATGCCGATTCATTTAGATATATATAGTTATATCTTCACTTTCGGTAAAATAACAACTAATTGACCTTTAATAAGTAGAAAATAATATACATATTAATTATTTTAATTCAACCGTTTCTGAAACATTTTTACTTTTTAGTTGTATTAAACTCAACATTATTATTCTTATCTTAAGAAAGCGTTCCATATACATCAGCTGAAGCAGTAAGAAAATTACCAATTAGCCAGTGGATTTTTACAAGATAATCACCCGTCGGAAAAGAAAGAACCCTCGTAAATCGATCATTCACAAAGCCAATCGGAAGCTTATCCAAAGTAACTCCATGCTTAAAAAAGTTAACTTTAAATGTACTGTATTCGAATAAAAAAGGAACTTACATTCAACGGACATGTATGGTTTATATTTATATAATCCCGTATAGTACCATACACGAAGTTAGCAACAGGGTTTGATTTTGGTTTTCGTAAAAATGCACAGGTCTCGAAGGTGATGTTGTATAGAAATGGTTTATATCCATTGAATCGTTTCCAAATCCCAAGATTCACCTTTTTTTTACAACATAAAAATTCTTAATTAAATGATATTACCTACTTACTCTACTTACCTTCATTTTGGTTACTGGAAGTTGATAGACATTGAACTTCCCGGATATATATTTATAGCTCCGATTGATCGATTTTATGTAGCAATATTCATATTCACCAAACTGTTTATCGTTGGATGTACATACGAAGTTGGTAAACTCAAGTCGAGTTTCTGTCTTAAAATTGGAGATAGAGATTATGAAAATATTAAAAGACATATTTCATATCGAAAAAATACCTTTAACACAAAGCTTATTAATACAAGTAGACAGAGCCATCTGGGTTCTAGGCACATCTTCATACTAGATTTATGTGACGAATACTAATTTTGCAGATTGAAAACTAACATGGTTTGCATGTAATAAGGTGAAGACAATTAAGAATAGATTAACAAATGCCTAGTCATTTTAATATTATTTAGATCTAATAGATAGTCATAGTTATATCTATACTTTCGGTAAAGTAACAATTGTTTGTTCCCGCCAAATAAAAAAAAAGTTAATATATTTTAGAGTATAACAGTTCCTATAACATTTTTATTTGACACTTGTGTCGTATAAAAGAATATATATTATAATATTATTCATTAGGGATCTTATCTTATGAGAGCGTTACA
Organism: Drosophila burlai; assembly: GCA_008042655.1. NCBI lineage: Eukaryota > Metazoa > Arthropoda > Insecta > Diptera > Drosophilidae > Drosophila > Drosophila burlai. Next base: position 39,888 of record VNJT01012134.1, read on the forward strand.
TATACAGCAACGGAAGCAGTAACAAAATTTCCATTTAGCCAGTGTATTTAATAATGTAATCGCCCATAGGGCAAAGTTCGCCTTTTTTATAAAATATTGACAATTTGCCTTTTTTCAACAGACATTTTAGCCCTTTAAATAAAATAATGATCATTTTATATCATTAAAGTACCATCATGTAGGTCACTGGCAGCTGCAAAATACAAATAAGTAAGATACATATTAAAATGTGTTCCGATTGACATAAAACGCCATAATTATTAAAAGCTCCATTAGTTCTGGAATCAGTATAATAATATTAAATAATAACAGTAAAATTAAACACAACGCTTAAATCGCATTAAAATTTAATGATAGAAAAAATATTTTAAACAGAATATAATCTAAAATCGGACCAAAATTTTAATTGCTGTACATATAAAATATAATAATAGTATATTGTGGTTTCAAAGGAAAGGGGGTGCAAATTAAAAATATAGGAAAATGTCTATACAGCTCTTCAAAGTAATTTTTTGCCTATTATAATTGATGATGAAAAAGTCTAATTTTAAATAGCTTTATAATTAAGCTTACATTTAGTAAAAATAATTTTTGAATGTTCGGATCCTTTATGTTAGAGATCCATAAATCTCACTCAGGGCTACTCGGTGTTCAGAATTCAGCCAGTATATCCTACCAAGGTAGTCACCGTTCGGAAAAGGTAGTATTTTTGCAAGCCTCTTGTCCACATAGTCGATGGGCATCTTTTCCAAAGTAATGTCGTGCTTAAAAGGACTTGTTTAGATTTGGATAACAAAGAGATAGGTAACATAAACTTACCGTTATTGGGCATGATTGGTTGATATTTGTGTAGTGGGTTTGTGTGTCATGTGTAAATTGGTCAACAGGGTTAAATTTCGTTTTCCTCAAAACTGCGCAGGCATCAAATGTTATATTGTAGAGAAAAGGCTTGTATCCGTTGGATCGCATCCACAGTGCTACATTAACCTTATGTAGATAATTAATTGTATAATCTTTTGATGATTTGTTAAGTGTTATAAATACCATTAGCTTCGTCATTGGCAGCTTGTGTAGTTTTAATTTCCCGGACACATATTTATAGCTCCGATTGATCGATTTAATGTGACAGTTTTCAAATTCGCAGAATTTCTTATCCAAGGTATGGCAAATCATGTTTGTAAACTCAAATCGTGATTCTGTCTGGGATTTTGAGTGGAATATATATATGTAAATAAGGAATAATTTATGTATGTATATTTTTTTGGCTTACCTTACCCAATAAATGTATCAATAGAATTGTGAAAAAAATAGCAACAGGCTTTGTGTACATCGTAAAGCTTTGATAACCTCAACTAATTTTTTTATATGAATATAATGTACAGTCAACTATACAATAATTTAAAATGGCTTAGGCTTCGGGGCTATATGTATTCCATAAAATTTATTATATATTTGTCATGCACCATTAATTCGGGAAATAGTGCCACCGAATTTATGAATTTCAGTATAGAATAGTTTTGTTAAACTTGTAACGAACGGGCTGTTGGTTATGACCGATGTATACCGATAGTTGTAATCGATAGCGAAGCGGTGTCATATCGATTAGAGGTGCAGAAACATCGATGTTTGGAGACATCGATGTTTCGATGTTTTTCACAAAAAACATCGATGTAACATCGATGTGGGTAAAAGTGCAGAAACATCGATGAAACATCGAAGTTTTAAAAAGTTTTGTTATATTTTTTAAATTCATGAAATTTACGTTTATTTTAGCATTAGATAGTGACGACTCAGAAACATCGATGTTCAAAAAAAAACATCGATGTTTTCGGAAATTTCAAAAACATCGATGCATCGATGTTTCCATCGATGTTTCTGCACCTCTAATATCGATGCCTAGAGAAGAAGAAGAGCGATCGAGAACGAAAAGAGAAGCGCACGTCAAGTTTAGAGTTAAAAAAGCGTGTATTAAATCATACAGTCTGAGTTTCATATTGTTTCTTAATAAGCCCAACTTAAATAAACATGCCATAAGCCATCCGACACAACAAGCACACCCCCTTTTACAAACTGTAGTTTGTAAGTTGAATATGTACTTTTGTAATTCTCTAAATAATTTAATTTAATTCTTGATCTATTTATTTTTTATAAATGTATTTTATATTCATTGCATAAAACCTTTTAAATTTATTTTTAAACTTTGTTGCTTAAATTTCTATCTTCCTTTAACCATTTGGCTGTTAGGCCATTAAAGTAAAATGTGGAATCCACTTCAGCCAATGTTTATCTTGTTTTGCCAGCCACTTTGGCCGCTTTTTGGACCGCACCGGCTGTCTATCAATGATTTGGGATATCTCGTTATGCTCATCACGTTGGCCGCATTAATTTGCACACACGATAACCCAGCAAACTGGGATATCTCTTCCCTTTGCCCGATTTCTGGGGGCAATGCAACGCCTGACGCTAGATTTGCTTTATATGAGCTGCAAATTGGTTGCTCACGTAAATGATTTTCATTTTCCAATCATAACATTACGCGTGCCTGCACTCCCAAATGCTCACCTGGTGGGGAAGCCCACGCGATGGAAATGGTGCTGGGAAAGTGGGAAAAACCGTAAACATTTGCGGGACTCACAATTTGATTTTTCCCCGGATTCGAGCCGCGCTTCTGCGGCTGTTGCTGCTGATTACAATGAGGCGGCGAATTGAATTAACATATTGGCCGGCGGGCGGAATTATGGCTCTGGGAAGCTCTGGATATGGCTTAAATTGTCTGCAAATAATTTTGCCAAGGCAAATGAGGGTGGGAAAAGCGGTGCGGCGAGGGGCGGTTCAATTATTTATGGCCTCATGCGCGACTTGTTTGCCTTTGTTAATGACGAGGCGGAAAGTAAAAAGCGCAAACTGCTGGCAATTGGCAGCAGCTGAAACAGGAGCCAGGAACCCAGGATCCTTTGGTTTGGCTGCTCGCAAAAAAGTTAATTAAAAGTGCAATCAAGCAGCAGCCCCGGACCACAGAACGCGAGGGCCACAGGGCGGGGGGTCTATAGAGCATCAGGTCCTGAACGATGCTGACATTTTGCCTGCAACCTAGACGAGAAAAATAGACGAAGGCGATGAAAGTAATTTTCAGGACACACGAATTTACACTGAACCCATTCGAAAGTAATAGGGGACAAAATATATGTGGGAAAATTTATCAATACGAGGAAAATCCGTTAAGCAAGGATATATTTGTAAGTGTATGCCAAAGCATTAAACAGGAGAAACGAAGTTGTAAAATGTTTCATGTACATATACAAACAAACGATTTCTTTTAAATAACAAATTAAAGATTTGATCTAAATGTTGTTTATAGTTTATCTATTTTTTATATAATGTTTTTAAGTGTACAGGTCATATGTAGCATGTTGTACATAAGTCCCAGCTCAAACACGAGCACGTCTAAGTGGGCGGAAAGGAGGCGTGCCAACCTGGCACCCCGCGCACAAATTGCTGCAATTATAGTCGCCATAAATTATAGCAACTTAAAGCTTAGGTAAACGAGGAGAAGTCAGAGAAATGGATGAAAAGATAAAGGGCAGGAAGCGCAAGCGAGCTGGAAAGAGATGAGACTTTGAAAAATGCATTTAATTGATTTCGATGACCGTCCTTGGTTTTTCTTCACAGGCAATCTATTTTTTTATTGCTTCTCATCTCCGGGAATATTTTTTTGCTAGCTGCGCAGGTGCCAAAGTTCCCTTGATTATGATTTATAGCGTTAAGCAGTAGATTAAATGATAAAACAAATTCTTGAGCTCTAAAAACTTTTCAGATTAATTTATTGCGTTCTTAATTTTCAGAAAACGTTTAAAGGGTTTAAGTTTATGTAGGGATTATCTCTTTAAAAACTTTAGTTGTGATTTAATTTCAAACCGCCAAGAATTCTAATTAAATCTTGTTTCGTTACACAGATGCGGTTTATGTTCAATTAAGTGAGGCTTAAACGTAATGAGCGTACACTTTCGGAATTCTTGCGGTTTTTGAACTGTCAACACATCAATTAATTAACCATTAGAACCGCATTTATTGTTGGCAATGAGAAAATGACCAGTGAGTCGCCAATCTGATGTTTGCGGTTGTCATAATTACCCCATCACTCAAGTTCAACTACTTGGACATCGGACATTGGACAAATGAAGTCGTGAACGGGATATTGTAGCAGTTGCCAGCTGTCAACGACGAGATCCTGGCCTTTGGTCCCATACTTAATGTACCATAAAGACGGCCACAAGCGCAAATATCGAGTAATTACGAGCTTTGGCCTTGGGGTTTTGGTCGGAAATGTCGGCTTCTGAGTGGCCCTCAACATTTTGATTCGATTTCCCACTGAGCCCTGCTTGCGGGCGGCCCAATTAAAAATAATTAAATAGCGGGTTGCATTAATTCCATTTCAACTTCTTGGCTCTGACAAATTTAATAGTCTTACCCCGTGGCTCTACCCTCTCTACCCTGTATGGTGTGTGTCTCGCGTCTTCTATTAGTTTGCAAATCATATTTATTTATTAATTCAAATTGCATTTGCCAGGTGGTAGCGGAGATACGAACTGATGGGCTGCGGGCAGCTGCGGTTTGTCTGACAAACGTTATTGCATTTCGAAGACAAGAAAGTGACTTTCTGGGGTTTACTCTTTCTATGAATATATTTATTATGGCAGATTGTATCTTAATGTTTTCAGTATAGCAAAATACTAAATTTTATGGTTTATTTATTATTAAGAATTAGATTTAAGATATTAAATTACACTTTCTTTTGCTAATAATAGAATAAATATTTAATGTCCAATTGTATGCTTAAATATTGATGCATCTATGGATTTAGGTCTTTAAAAACCTCTGCAATTGTATTAAATTACTCATATAAGTAATTGTTTCCGTATTTGTATTCAATCTCTCATAAATATCGGCCAATTGGTGAGAGTATGAGAGTCTCTTGGCATTTCAATTACGAATTGAGCTTGCTTTTCCAATTCCATTTTGGCCCTGTCTCCCAGAGATGTTCAGCTGTGTTTTTTGGCTTGTTTGCCCGGCACTCGTGTAACAGCTGCAGATGAAAATTGCAAATGAAACTTAGCCCCAGCTCAGCTGAAGTAAGCTGAAGTGGGGCCCGAAGTGGGGGGCTCCTGACGAGTCCTGTGAAGAGCATCGGGGTCAGAGGGCATCCGGGCATCCAAGTGGCTCTGAGCCGGCTTGAGGTCCTTCGGTCGATGCACAAATCAACGTTAAGTGCATGTAGCTTGCACAAACACAGCCCCCTGGCCCTCGCCGGGGTGTCAAAGTTGCATGTTATTGCATCAGCATTACTTCTTCTTCGACTTCTTTTCCTCCGTGTGTGTGAGTGCTTATGTTTGTGGCTTTAAATACACGGAATCAGCTTGTTTTAACATATTGTACATTGGGGAGTAACCAACAGGAAACAGGAGTACAAGATACAATTAGAAAACTAGACTTTAATTGAAGAAAAATATATTTGTTAAATTACCAATGAAAATAAATAAGTACACCTCCCTTAAAGTTGTTGAGAACAGGATTCTGGGAATAAAAATCTTCATATTTAAGATATCCTATTTAAAAGGGCTTCAGAAATAATTCGTTCCGTTTCTGGGATATATATATTAATAATATTAAGCATTCAAATTAACTAAAATGAAAACTAAAATGAGGTTTTCTTTATAAAATTTATAGTAAATTTATTTTTAACCTTAAATATATATTTTTAAATGTTTAGTTAGATGAAACAGAGCCGAAAATAAGTCCTCATAAAATATACGTATGTACAATATGCAAATGCTAGTCAGCCATGAGTTTTCTCTGCGGTTGGCCCTGTTTTATCGTTTTGGCCAAAAACTTTTCCCAGCCATCTTAGCGCTCTGATTAATTGCATTTCAAGTGCCTTGATTGGGGGCGTGTATGTCTATGTGTGTAGGGGGTCAGAGGCTAGGGGCGTTGCAACCGCAAGTGCAAACGAGCCAATTCATTAGCACCATTCGAAACAAAATCCGAATTAACCCAATCTGCAGCCGTGGGTCGTCCGGGCAAGTCGGAAACTCACTTTTAAAATTGCTCATAAACTTTTTCAATTTCAGCGGGCACAAAATAATGGCAAAAGCCCTGCAACCGGAAAACAGGAAAAGCGGAAAAACAAGCAAACTTGCCGGAGTGCTTAACCAACATGCTGAAAATGTAGACATCAACCGCACCCGAAGCGAGAGCCCGGTCCCAAATGAAGTGGAGCTTCTTGTGGGAGCCTCTGGCCCTCTAAAAAAAGAAGAAAAATCCCCCCTTTCGAATCCGGAACCCGATTCCAATCCCTCTGCGGTAGCGATTTTATGCGCAATGCGTGCTTCGCCTTGCAGGGCAGGAAAAATAAAGCAAATCGAAGATGGAGTGGAATGCCAACAATCGGCTACAGAATCGAAAAAACAAGCAACCGAAGGAAAACCAAACGCAAGAGTCAATTGTTTTTCAGTCCCTTGGGTTAAGGTCTGCCGTCGAGGATTGTGGCTAAAATATTATTGTCATGTCATGATGCCGCAAATTTATTTCAGAACAAAGTTGCTCGATTAATTTTGTTAGACATTAGTGCAATAAGAAATAAACTACTTAAAGTCAGTGGGCCATTTAATCTGTTGGCTTGTTTTCTATATTAAATCAGTATTTGGGAATAGTTTGGGGGCTAAACTAATTCTTTCACATTTGAAAATAAACAAAAACTTGTCTACTCCTCGGATGTTGCAAAGTGTATTAATGCACATTCTATACTTCCCTTTCCTTGTCTTAAAATATACTTGCAATCAGCGTAACTCTTCAAAGATAATAAAAACAATAATTGGCATGCCTTGGGGATTAAAATCCCGCATTAATTATGAAATTAATTAACTCCAATCAAGAAGTTTTTGGTTCGATTGTTTGTGCAATTTTAAATCCCCCATCTCATCATCACCGCATCATCATTCTCTGCCCCAAACTACCCGAAGTACTGGCGCTTTTTCCACTTTTCCGACTGGCGCAACTTTAATGCTCTACACCTTTTCCATGTGGCAGCGTCGTACACTTTTGATGGGAAAAGTTTAATAGCTTTCGACAATAAAACTTCACCTATTATGTAACAAAGCAGAACGCTTACCGACGCCGTCTCCAGTGCCTTTCCTTCCATAAACCCCCGAGTGCCTGTCGATCGACTCGTCGACTAATGGAGAGACAGCCAAAGAGCCGGCACAGTAGTCATGCACTGGAATAAATGTTTATTAAATATAGGGAATTAAAAGCAGTGTAATTTCGACATACAGAATTAAATAATTAAATGGTAAAAAGTTTAAAATAATAAACTGTTAATTTATTTATTATTAATGCATTAACTCAAAAATCTTGTTCAGTGTCGTAGTTGTATCTCGCCTACAACAATACTTTATTGGCTGCTACAAAGAGGCACTGAAATAGACTGGTGGTAGGTGCTATTGGAGGAGGCGAGGGGTCTTCATTACCATGCGGCACATGAGAGGCCGATGCCCCCATTCCCAGTACCCATAACCCCGATAGTACTCCCCCCTTTGACCCAGCGCTCCCATTGCCACTCCGCAATCCCAATCCCATTGGGGTTTTGGCTTTTATTGCGCGCTGGCTCATTGCCTTCCAATATTAAATTTCAGCTTAGCAGCCGGGTTAAGGTCGCTTCCTGTTGGCCAACACCCGCTGAGAGGGCACTGATAAAAATAATGCTTTATTACTTGATTTTTTGACTAAATAATGATTTCTTTGCAAATGTGTTTTATATATGAAGTTTTTAGGAATTTATTGAAATTTATATATTTACCATTAACTAGAGAATAAATATTTCGTTTATAATAATAGTTACCAGAACTTTATCCTCAGTGCACGTGTGGCTGAGGGTTTATCGGTATGTGTTTTTGTGGGTGTCGGGATATCTTTGACTTTGCATCTGGCCATGTTTACTTTGGCGCCTCGGTGGATGGCTCTATTTCCTGCGATCATGAGAATGCCCATGCATATAATTAAATTTTTGGTGAATGTTTATTAAAATTGTTTGCGCCGAAAGTTTGCGTTCACTTTTTAATGAAAAAATTGTTCCGTATATCCGTAGAAAGCGAGAGCTAGTCGAGGATAAACTTTTTTGCTGCCAAGTCACTAATGTTGTTTTCCCTTTTCGCTTTTTTTGCCCGTTCGGGCATTAAAATACTTGGGCATTACTTTTTGCCTGATGAAGGAAACAATTTGCATTGCAAAAGGGAAAGGAAAACGTGGAAAAGCGGAAAGAAAAATGCAAAATTGATTACCATTATAATTGTAAATTGTTATCCAAAGTCGACATTTGAAGTTATTCCTACAAATCCCCCAGGATTCCGTCTTCAGGAGTGGGTAAAGTATTCAATTCTGATTTCGCATAGTTCTAGGGAAAATTCAATTTCGTCAACTCATGCGTTTAATAAGCTTTTCGTTTCTGCGCTACTCTTTTCCGTTTTTTTTTCTCTTTCTTATTTTTCTATTTATGAAAACGAGAGCTGGAGACCGTCATCCCATGGAGCCTGATCCACAAGCATATCCTTTTAACCCATTTAAGTTATCCATGCCTCGCAGCTGTCACAGTCTGGCGATTTGGGGTCTTTTGTCTTTTGGATTTTGCCTCCGCTTCACTCCTACCCCTTGGGTCGAAGGTCAGCTCCTGTCGGACGTGCACCCACACCAGCAAACACGCAAATCGAGTGACACCCACACTGCTCCGCTGTTACTGTAAAATTTATTGTTTCCCAATATATGCAAAATATCTTCTTGGCTTGAGTCTTGCGACTAAGATGTACCCAAATAAAAGTATTAAGATTATTAATGTACCCGAAATGGAAATCAAGTTTTTTAAACCTTTTTTAGGGAAATACCTTAATTTCCTATGTAATAAAAGTTCTCTGTAATTGTCAAAAAATATATACCTAATATATATAATATAGTATATGTGTAAATAATGAACACAATGAAATGAAATGAAAATTTATTGTTTTCTCTTATTGAATATAGGTTGTTGCTAACACTTTTTTTTTAGCTTCTTTAAGACATTTAGAAGCAAAGATGTTTGGTACCTTTATCAAATACCTACATATACCGGAAATATTATATCCGTAAATACTTAAAAGAATCTGTAAAATTCGCCTTTATAAATATCAATATACCCGATTTATCCCTCACAGAAGAGGTGCAAATATTTCCAGAGGGAGCAGCGCATTTCCCGCCATCTACGTGAAAACCCTAACCCATTGAGTGTCTGTATTGCGGTTGCCGCAATTGAATGTGTCCTGTTATTGCTGCTGATGCGGCTCCTGCTACTCCTGGCAGAGGCATTTTGACACAAAATGTTAAATTTGTCCGTCAGTCACTGGGGAAATTTGGTCCTGTTCGAGGGTATTCTTAGTGGATGCGGATTCGGCTGGGACAGGGGCAAGTCCCGACACACACACGTGCTCCTGATGCGAGTACAACGGTATCGCTTGCCGCAATGCTGCTTCTAACAATGACAAACATATTTGCCAAACCCCAAAACCGAAAACCCAGCCCCCTCTTCCTCCTCCTGTCTTCCTCCTCCTGTCTTGCTTCTGGAGTGGAGCAACTTTACACATTTGGCAGTTTATTTATAGCCCAGCATCCGTTTCAGGAGCTTTAAGTTTATGCGAGTGCAATATCATGAAGTAGGGCCACTTTTGGGAAATTTGCAAAAAGTTTAGCCGGCCATAAAATAAGCTTAAACTTAGTTCAGAATATAGGTTTACTGCGAGGTAATCGAAATCACATAGAATTAGTGCAGACCACACTTGAACTACAGGAGAAAAGTTTTGCCAGGTGGGTAATTTATTTTCTTGTTTAAGGTTATTTTTTGTGAAACTGAATAGAGTTTTTGGAAAGCTATTATATTTTTGTTTATTAATATACTCCTTTTAAAATGAATGCAAACATTTATAAATAAGAGAGTAATGTAAGATAATTTTAAAATTTTCTCACCAAACAAAACAATAGATGAATAATTTCCCAAAAATATTACTTTAATTTTGGAAACTTATAGAAATGATTTGTTATATATTTATACAGACTTAATTATAAACTTATTGTGTAGTAGTAGTTGTTTATAATTAATTTTCCTATTTATTCTTTCTGCATAAACCATCTGCTCGTTAGACGTTAAACGAAATAATGCTGTTTAAAGAGTCCTTGTTTGAGGGAGAGAAATGCAGATGGAAAAACAGATATGATTACCCGCGATAATTTTCGCTATTGTTGTGTCTGTCTCGATTTCGATTCGGTTATTTGCAGTAGCTATAAAAGTGTTGCAATCGATTGATTTGAATAGCTTTGAAATGGGATAGTGATGGCTGTTTTTGTGGCCGACGTGTGTCTGGTGTTGGCTTACTAATTGTTTGCTCGTCTGTTTTCGGATCAATGGATGGGCCAATCTCCATAGGAGTCATGTCAGCGGAAAGCCTTTGTCTGAAAGCAACTTTACAGACATTTGGGCCAAATTAAATGTTGGCCGACCGGAGACAAATCGTATTGTCAAAGAATACAAAATCCAATTTATTTGCCTGACAATTGTCCTGGCGATGGGATCAATATCAATTGCCTGCATGTGCAGCAGCTCATGGACTTTATTTTACGCTTGGCCAAACCAATTTGACCATGCCTTGGCTCCTTTCGATAAAGGATAAAGCCATTGAACTTATGCAAATTCGGTCAACTTGTTGTGCTTGTGCAATTTAAATGCGTTTAGCGTTTAAAAGTTGAAATCGCTTCCTATTATGATGCTATTATTGTTAGCTCGAATTTCAGTAAGCGGCTTAACTGAATTTTCCAACTGAACTGAAGAAGAATTTCCCAACAACAATGGCCAACACGCACAAAACAAATTCCAAACTATGTATTTACTTACGGCATCAGGCATCAGATTGTGTTGCCATTGTTGTTCAAAGCCTCTCTCCTCTCTCGACCGTTTTGGCAAAAAATAAGTTGACACATTTTCTGATTGTTTACAAATTTGGGCAGTCATGCAGAAGCAGCCGGTCCTTGGTCCTTGGTCCTTGGGCTACACACACACAGGACCTTGCCAAAGACCTCGCTTTTACTCCTTGCTCTCCAAAAACTTAATCCAAACTTTGCATAAAGGCATGTGGCAGGGATTTATATCCACTAGAATATAGGTTTTTGGGTTCTGTTGGTGCACTGAGATAAAGGTCTGAGTCGAAGCGTTTAGCATAAAAATAATGCGGTTTAAAGTAAAAGGAAACCTTTATTACAATAAATCACAGACTAATGAAGCTTTATAAACGGATAACCATTAAATATTGAAATTGATTTTCTTCTGCCTTAAATTTTTTCCTGTGTTTTACAACTATATGGGTTGTCGGGGTCCAATTTTCCAGTAGGGCTCGTGTGTGTATGTGGGAAAAGTTGGCCCGGCAAGGGTTTAGTTTTTCCTCGTCCGTTTCAAACAAAAACGCAAACATGAAAGCAAAGATTTAGTGCGTGTCGGCATGAACTTGGATTGTCTGCAGATGTATTGTTGCAGCCGGTTTCTTGGATTTTCCGGGGAGACAATGATATGCCAGCAAGCGGGAGTTCCTTACCAGAAGCATCTTTGCCCAATTTGGTTCCGAATTTAAATCCTTGCCGTTGGCTAGGCAATGAATATTTATAGGTCTGAATGTCTTGAGTGGATGGAGAGGCCAGGACCAGGTGTGCTTCTGACTTTATCTCTCCGCAATGAAGCATTTAGGAAGGTGGCATTTTTAAATGAAATTTTTATAAATTTATGTATTTGAATATAACCAAGCTTTCAGCAGTCTGTTTGTGGTTTCGTTACATGTTACATCATTTAAAAAATTGTTTTTCGTTTTGTAAGCTTAAACGGTCTTGCTCAACTTATATAGCTCCCAAAATAATTCACACACTTTAATGAAATATTAATTATGAAACTTTGTTGATAGTCTTCAACTATATAAGTCGAAACGGGCCGGATCGGACAACTTTATCATATAGCTGCCATTGGAACGATCGGAAATTTTTGAGGAAAAAAATTATAACTTAGCCAGTTTTCAACATATTTTCATATAATTTAAGGTATGACCATTTTGTATTATTCTAGAATTATGATTTTCATTTGAACAAAATCGGTCTACTATATCATATAGCTGCCATACGATCGGTAAATGTAGAATAAAATACAAAAATGTGAATCTAAAAGTGTTACATGTAAAACTGTAAATGTAGTTTAATAGGTAAACTTCTAAACCGAGTTTGTTGGTATATTAAAATGCTTTAATTCCTGTTAGTTTTTCTTTTTATTTGATAAAATTATTTGAATTCATAGTTAGCTTCGAAGTTAGCTTCCTTTCTTGTATTATATTATTTTAATAGAGAAAATCTGTGAACAGCTGTGTAAACACTAAATAACTTAATTCCCGGACTCTCAATGGGTTAATCGATGGCAGCTTATCCATTCAGTCAATGGCATTTTAAGTATCTAAGTGTCATCGCCTCATTAACCCTGCCTTAACCAATTCAAACCCTGCACAATCTTTTCCCTATTTTCTCCCCTTACCAAGTTATGTGCTTAACCCCAAGCTCTTCTCTCAACTAAGGATATTCCCCCACAAGCATATTGTGCCATCGAACCCCTGACAGTAGGCAACATATTTTTCTCTGGCGGCAACAAAAATTAATTGGAAATCACAATCAGGAAAGGCAGAGTTTCACACCTGCCTGAGTATGTGGGTGTGCGTTTATGACATTGATTGCCCGCACGCACACTTGGGCACTTTGGAGCACACTCTATCGCACACCCAAAGGATTAATTAAATAATTTATATGTGCTTTTGTTTTGGTCGTAACTTGATTAAGCCCACAGCAAACACACACTCAAAAGCGCATAAGGTTCGCGCGTGTGACGGCCCCGGCAATGGCCTTTATATGGCAAGGGGCTCAAATTGCCGAACAGTTAATGATAGACAAATGTTTGGGCAATGTTCGATTTGACTTGGCCTGTGTGACTTGACTTTACTTGACTTGGCCCATGTCAGTGACACCTAACAAAGGCTGATGCTTGGCCTCTGATTAGCCGAGATAACCGAAGGGCGCAGACACGCGATGACACGTGCCAATTAGAGCTGCAGAATACCTGAAACCTGAGCGATACGATGCCATGCCATTGCCAGATAATTGCGCCAAATGCCCTGCCAAATTTAGACAAATCTCTGTTGGCTCCAAGGGACCTCTAGTCATTTAAATTTCAATTAAATGTACTTAATTAACAAGCTGGGCAATTGATTTGATTGGACTGCTGATGGGGTTGATGCTGAAGCCGGACCATTCTCACTGAATTGACAATATCACGATAAATACATGGAGTGAAACGAAAATGGTTTTTACTTTAAATCAGAGGGGTTAATTAGTGAATAATGCATCGGTACAAAAAATGTTAAGAAATTCAATTCTGTAAAATATAAAATAATATTTCTTTTTGCTCTGTTAAACACAAAAATCTTAGCGTGTTTTTTCAGAAGAATATTTCAAAATAATTAATAGTACCTAGTAAAATTCTTTAGAAATCATTATCCAATCAAGCAAAGACTGCCAGTTCAATCAAGTGAACAGCAGACACGCTGAAACCCACTTAATCGAGCTGTGAACTTTTTCCAACACTTCTTCCTTCGTTGCTGTTGACGCATTAGTGAGATGTTGTGCAAATGAAATTTTAATCAACTCCAATAGAGGAACGGAGTAGCAAATTGGGGCCTGGCCTTGGCTTCAAAGGCTTAATTAAGCCCGAAACGAAAGACCAAGTCAGTGGGCACTTCCGCAGTTCACAATCCGGGAGACATTTGGCAGACTACCGCTGTTAAAGTGCGACAAGCGGATATCCGGCAGCCGTTCAATGGAGCACAATCCAAGAATCCAAGGAGAAACACAATGATATCAGGGCCAATACCGCCGGACTGGGCCACAAAACAGTCGAGGAGATTGCGCCAAACAAAACGAAACAAAAACTGAACAAAACGGCCAACGACAGTTGAATGGAAAATGACAAAACACGACTTGAAATTTGACGTCCTTCTCGGAAAAGTCAGGGGAGCTGCCATCTCGCCACCTCACTTTGCCATTATCCCCGCGACTTTTCGTTTTCCCCGTTTCCTCAGTTCCCTTTTCCCCCCATACTGCCTTTCTCCCCTGCTCTTTCCCCAGCTGCTGGAAGAGCCCCGAGAGCAGCAACATTGTTTTTAATATCCGCTAAAATTGTTGTTTATACAATGTCGCCGGGAATGAGTAGCATAGTTGTCGTCGCCCCCACATCTTCCACTTAAAAACAGTATAGTATTGGTACAGCGAAGTAATGAAAATCAGAATATTACAATGCCTTATGATAGTAGAAAGCTAGTTTCCGACTTTTATTATCAAAGAACTTATGGTAAAATATTTATAAAATTAGGGTTTAAATCTTATGCTAAATGCATTGAGAATTATAGGTATGGGAATTTTAATTCCAGCGAATTGGGAAGTAATAAAAGTTGTATTTTTGATAGGAACCTGCTTTTAAAGTTATGTATTTATTTATTGGAAAGCGTTGTATAAATAATGGTAATTTATTCTTAAAAGAAATCTGGTCAACTTCATCGAGGTCGCACTGTATGGATGCACTAGTTTTTGCTTATTTTGTTACAATTGTTGGTGTTGCTGCTGATGTTGCAGCTTGTGGTTTACTTTTTGGGCTTGAGGGCAGCTCCGCTGGCGGTATTCCCGTGGGTTGAGCTCTGGTTGCCAAGCTGCAATAATGCAAATTGTAGTTGATTGCCCGCCACACCAAATTGTGACTTAAAGCATTTGCATTTTGTCCCTTTCCTGCGAATATTTCATCTTAAAAAGTTTAGTGTAAAGCGAAATGGAAAATCCAGGAAGGAAGTCAGCCTTCTGGTAAAAAATAAGGGTGTCCTTGAGTATTATTACATCGAAAAGGGGAAAATATACTTATATAAAGCTTCTTTAAATTTTGTTTCTTATGTCACGGAAATATTTTTAAAATTAAATATTAATTAGTAATACAAAACATATTGGTTAAACTTATGAAAGTGTCCATTAAAGGAAAAGAACCATAGGTAACTCCTTTCTATTTAATTTTATGCTGTCGACTCTACTCCGCAAACAGCTCTTGAAAGTTGGACTCAGAACTCGACAATGTGTCTCTAATTCAAATTTAATGTCTCAACCGACCGCAGGCTGGGGAACTGTTTAAATTTTGACCGAGTTTAGTTTCTTCTCTGCGTGACCCACGAACCTTTACGTTTCAACCGAAAAAGTTCCCTCCACCAGCTGCAACTTGTGAAACTTTTGACTTTCGGTTCTCCTCTCCTTGGGGGATTTTATATGCAGGCTTTTCGGTAATTGAGTATAATGGTGCATTAATTATTTACAATTGTTTGAAATTGTAGAACCGAAAATACAAGAGCGAAACAAAAGTTATAAATACTTTCAAGATTAATTAGAGCATTTGTTTCGTTTTGTTCTCAACTTATAGAGTTATTCGACTTTCCACTGACAGCAGCTGCCCCCTCGAAACTGAAAAGTTTTCTTCCGCCAGTTGGATGATTTTTCTCCGTTGAATTTTCCCTATCAACTCTTTGCTCAAACATTTAAAAGGCTTTCATGAATTATTTAAAGGGTTTTTATAAGTACATGACATTCAATTATGTTGATATACATATATCTGGTAATTCACAGTTTTGAACGCTTGCAAGTGTTTCTCTTTTTTCTATTTATTAATACTGTCAGAGAGAATCCGCCTACTTTTGTACGACGGAAAAATCCTTGAAATTGATATACAAATAAAAGAAAAGTTTGAATAAATATTGTTTATATATAGAGTGCAAAAAACAAACCGCATTTATTGATCGGTGACTGCGTTTAACTTTTTCTATTGTTGTCATAAAAAGGAATTTAACAATAGAACCCTGACAAGGGTTGTGTGAGTCCAACACAAAAGCCTCGAGGTAATTAAGACACATTTTAAAATAAATAGCTAACTTTACCAGGCCTGAGTTATGTCTTATTTTATGTATATTGTTTTCATTGCTTTATTTTTCTCTTCTCTTCTCTTTCTTTCCCCCCTTTCACAACACTTAAGATATCTTCACACATGTTTAAATAAATTAGAATTCCAATTAAGTTAAAAAAACAAGCTTCGAAACGGATGCGGCGCATATTTAAATAGGAAAACTTCTGGTATCCCCACTACGTACACATACCGAATTCCTTTTGAATGTAATTTGCATATACATATGGGGCGAGTGGACAAGTACTTTGGCCATATTTAACTTGAAATATTTACCAGACGACCAGAGGTTCATTTGCAGACCGAAAGTGAAAGTAAAAAGGCAAATAAGTGGAGCGGCTGGAAAATTATGCAAAGTCAGCAAAAACTGAGCTATGGCCGAATGCTAATTTGTGCAGGCCTCAGTGCGTATACTTAATTAACTACAAGTTGGACATGTGTTCACAAAGGGGAGGCCGGCTGGCGGCTCTCCACCAGAAACCTTTGGGGATCTGAGCGAAAGTTTGGTTTTTGGTCTTCGACGGGCCTGATTTTTGTAAATATTTAGTTAGGTCTGAGCTTTTTGTTACAAAACTAATTAAATACGAAAGGTTCGAGTCCTAGTTTCAGGGAAAGTTAAGTAAATATTGGAATAGGACCTAAGAATGCAATTCGGTTTCCTTTTATTATTTGAACAATGCTGCAAAAGCGCAAGGTGCACTTTCCGAAGGTCTACGCCACATTTCACCTGGATTTCGATTTGGAGTCGAAGCCTTTGGGCAAACATTGACTCTCGACCGCAAGGTAATCAAATTTTACAGATGGAATAGGCATGGCAATGGGAATGGAAAGCTTGAAGCCAAAGTCCAATTTGTCACTTGGCAGCCAGGTTTGCTCTGGTTTCTTGCTCCTTTCTGGGCCAACATTTTCCATTTGCATGTTGCATTGACAGGCAAATATAAATGACAATTTATTGGATTCGAATTGAATTGCAAGCAGCCTGCAATTTCAATTTGCTTGCAGTTTAGTTTCCCACCCGTCGCCCCTCGGCTATCTTTTAATTAAGGCAAACAGCAAGCTGGAAAGGTAACTTAATTAATATTGATTATGATGGTCTTTGAACACACTTTCATCCCGCTAATGCATCCTCCATTCATGGAGATTAATTGAACGGTTGATTATTATACTTTAACTGCTTTTTCTCCTTCCCTCCTTTAGCTCATTTTGGTCATTGGTTGGCTAATAAACCCAGCTTTATCTGGTCGCAGCAAGAAAAACAGCATTTAAATTGGAATTTTTTCATTTACATTTGTGGGGAATTTCCCACGCACTTGGTTGCTGAGGATGCCAGGCATTTCCCCATTCCACCGACAGGCAGACGTACACAAGATGGGCCGTCCTTGTGTCAGGCATTCCCATGCATATGTGAGTGTCATAATTCATTATTTCGGCTCTGCACTGAAAAAAATGGGATAGTGCCAAATTGAGAAACAATATATACTTGAAGAAGAATATTTTATAAAATAATTAAATGATAATATAATGTATCAGCATTTGTCTGATTGAAAAATACGATATACTATTTTGAAATTTAATACAAAAAAAAAAATTGAAAATCATTTATTGTAATGTTTATGTTAATGTAGTTTTCAGAAATTATTAAAGCTTAACGCAGAGATAAAATCTTGTCAATTATTTTCCTCCCTGTATTGGTCACGTCTGCGAGCCCGAAAATTGAGCCAAAAAATTTTGCTCCTGCCTTGTTTCTTTTCCTTCTCGCAAATCACATTTCCCATTATGTTGGTTTTGCCCAATTCAATTATCTGCATATTTCGTCCACTTTTGAGAATTCAATTCGAATCGATTGTCTACGAAGAAACCGCTTAAAGTCAAGTTCTGACAGGCGATTGTTCAGCAATTTTTGTGCGACTAATTGAGTTGCTGATTAAAGCGAAGCGCTCACTGACTGGCAACTCAGCATGACACTCGAGCACCTGCGAACCAAATTGGATGAAATTCGGAAGCCATTTCGACTAAGAAATCCAGCTGGCTCAGACCCAAAAGCAGGCTTTGCATTTTATGTGTTTTCTGACTTTAATTTGCCTGATTTGCGCATGGCTATGCAAATTCGGAGCATTATATTATTGGCTGGACAATCGGCCTGCTTTTCCATCTAGAGCGACATAAATACCGTCAATTTATGTCAATTCGATTTGGCTGTCGCCCACACACCCACACCCCATCCCCTACACCCAAACCCACGCACACATGCACAGCCAGTATATGAAGAGAAGCAGGACTAATGCCGTAATGCCTGCAGGATTCGTTGGCCATTTTGACGAGGCCTTTTGTGACCGGCACTTTTCCGGCACCGCCATTGCCCGCATCGATGCGTGCAAATTCAATCTGCGCGCCATGGTCGCTGCAATTTGTGTTTTCTTTGGCTGTTTAGTTACAGTTTTTTATTGCCTCGATATTTGTTATATACTCGAAGCGATAAAATCGTTAGGAGCAGGACATTAGCTGTGGCAGGATGTGCCATGGCCTTTGCTTATTTTCTTGCGGTTTGATGGTGGGCGAACTTGTACACTTGAGGGAATATTTTTCAGAAAACGGGCTTGAATTTGTATCAAATGTGATTGATTAATTTTATAAGCTATCGAATAGTACAATTTTTGGTTAAATATATTAGAAACATTTACTAGTTTTTAAAATATTTCTGAAGTGTAGTTTTTGCCGCCCATTGTGATTAGTTGGATTTTGGCTTCATGTTGTATTTATATATTTTTATTAGATTCGCAATTTCGAGAGGAGCTATTTGTAGCACGCCCACAAAGTGTGGTTGGTCATGGAGGGATAACCGGGGAAAATTCTGTGGGAAACTAGACCCGCCGGATATTACCACGTGCCGTTCGGCTTAAAGTTTACTCTCGCTTTTCCCTTCGCTGCGAAAGTTTTTTATGGCTGGCAGGGAAATTGCAAAAAGCAGCCAAATGAACGTTGAGAGAGAGCATAAAAAGCGTCATTCAAATTAAGGACATTATTCGTCTCGCTGCTGCTGCCTTCGCCCCGGCATCCCAACTTTCCATTTCCCCGCACCTTTCTGTCCAAGGTGCGAGTGTGTAACGCATTTAAATGGAAATGTCAGCGTTGCGGAAACGGTTTTAGCTTTTCCTTATTCCACCTGCCTTTTGAGAGTCACTCCCACTGTCTTTGCTATTTTTTCGACTGCTTTAATTGTCTGCAGGATGTGTGTGCGTGTGTGTGGGATAATACGTTTTTACATTTGGCACTTGGCTTTTATGCTTCTTATTTATGCATTTCGTTCATTTATTTTTCATTTATTGTCTCGAGACATTTGCATTTTCAGTGCGAGTGCGTCACGTTTAGGCTTCCTTTGCATACTTTTGTGCTGCCACGCCAAATGTTAATCATACGCCGCGTGGTCTGTAGGTTGAAAGCAGCATCTCTAATTGAATTGCTTAGAATCGGCAGGTCAACGGCAGGCTGAGCCGAAAATTTAAATCTCGACGCGAAACGAGGCGCAAAAACACCTGCTTTGATCTCGGCCATCTGATGATGATGATGGTGTTTTTCTGTTTTTCTTATCAATTGGCAGGGAATCAGCTCTGAATTTTGAAGGTTGTTGGGTGTCAGCAAATGTCAGAGGAAAATACATTTGAACTCTCGCCAAAAGGAAAAAAAAGTATAACAATCAACTCTCTGGCGTCGACAGCGGCGGCGTGAAATTTAATCAAATAAATTAGCAATAAAGTTTTATTTTCGCCTGTCACCATTTCAGGCGCTCCGGTGTTGCACGTTGCGTATACGTAATGCCGAAGTGTGCTTTTATTGGCCGTCAGCTTTTTTTTTTGCGAGCGAGTTCGAGTTGTTTGAGTTCCAGTTTTTATTTCAACCATGTGATTCGCACTCACACTGGCCGCGTTTCAATTAACATTGCCAGTTTGATACGACCTTCAGTTTGGAACTAAATTAAAATCCTGGTAAGGGGATTAAGCCGCATATACAAACACACGCACTCTACCTTCGGCACACACATGTCAAGCTGTCGAAATGTCCATTTAATTAGGCCGAAATGAAGGATGTGATAAGGGTGTAGGATTAGGGGTTTTTAAGCTAGTGCCACGCACCGAACCTAGCCTATTTATAAGCCTGCATGTCCCATTCGGAATCCTTCTTTTGGGATTTTCCGCCACTTTCGAGCCAAAGGCAAAAGTTAATTGAATTTTTGTTTTTGTTTTTCTTTCAGTTTGCCGAGTGCGTGACTCTCTCTAATAGTTTAAGGACGAAGAGTGGGGTTGTGGGTCGTGCAGACATTAATCTGTTTCGTGAAACACTTTGAACTGTTGCTGGAATAACACATACACCATAACTGCGAACATAAATTGTGAGCCCCATAAATGATTTGAAGGCGCCAGAAGTTCTGCCAGCGATTATCAATACAATTTGCCAGCCTGCCAGCGCACATTTATCATTCAGAAATATGGCCAAAAACTAAGTGACAGCCCCGGCCATTTTGCATATTTATGCCAGTGAAAGCACGCAAAATGCCAAATAACCAAAAACAAGTGTTCACAAGGGGTGGGTGCGTCGAACAAGTTTACCTTCATATTTGTTTCGCATACGTTTACAACTAAATAAATAGGCAACAAACAAACGGAGGACCACAAACTCGACTGCAAATACCAGGGCAAAATACACACAAACACACACTTCCTGGGCTCCCGCAAAAATTTTAAACTCATGACGCAGCCAATTTATATGCACGAAAAAAATATATATAAACCGAATTGAAACCAAACGAATCGCATCGCATCGACAATGAATTGAATACAGCAAAATCCCCTTGCAACAAGGGCTGGCATGTTATGGAATACATGCTACCCTAATAGTTACATTTATGTGAATTTTATAAAAAATAATGAAGAAAATATAAGATTTGGATTTATATTTCTACAAAATGCATTTCTATTGTATGGAAAATGAAACAAGAATATTCAACATTTATTTCTTGAAACATTTTTTAAATGCTTTGATTTTAAATAAATATCATCTGCATATTTTTAAGCTTAATTTAAAAGTTTTGACATGCTTATCTAAATCCACTGAAATGCATTTATATTTAATAATAATTAAACTAAACTAGCCAAACATTATTTCTTTTATTCCTTAAAAAATATCGAAAGTTTTAACTAAAACTTGCCTTATTATTCGTCAGTTTTATTATAAAGAGATAAAATATGTATACGAGTTTTCTCAGAGCAGCTACCCAGGCTTTTCATCTCCAAAGTTCTTTTATATTGATATTCCCAAACGGCTGCTGGGCAGCCACGCATGCCAACCCCAAAGAGTTTTAGCAAATGAAAAATTGAAAAACGCGCTGCGAAATGCGATGATTTTGCGGTCGCCAGCTGAACTGATGCGTATCGGCGGCTTAGACTCTGGACACAAGGCGGCGGCAAAGGGCATAAATCATGGCGTATTTATCATAAATCAAATTGAATTCTCCTCAACAGGCCAACATCGCCGCCTCCTGCCCCGCCTCCATTCCGATTGGGATTGGTGGTTTGCGGATTTTGAGGGTTCGCCCCGATGTGTTTGCTTGGCGCGCATATTTTATTTATGATTCTTTTCCAGTTGAGTTGCGAATTTGTGTTGTCTTTATCTGACAGCACTTCCGTTTCTGTATCGATTTCTGATTTTTCCTGATTTGTATTGTATTTGTTGAATTTTTTCATCGGATCAATCATTGCTTCGTTCATTTTTAAGGTTGGGAGTCATGGAATGTAAAACAGGTTAACCGACCTGACAGCCTATCGAAAGTGACTACAAGACAACTGACATGGCATTATCAACTCGTTGACGGGGAAACCGAAGGGAACTCGAGGAGCCAAGGAGTCCGAATGGCCAAAGTGATAAATGCCTGTGGAAATGGATCCAAGAACCACTTTTCGCTGCCGTGACCATTTGCACAAATTACTCGACAATTTTGCTTAGGCACTCTGAAAGCGAATGTCTAGCAGTCATCATCTATTAGCTGAACAATAAATCCCCTTCAACATTTACCATTCGACTGCTAGGCGGCCCCTTTTTTAAAGGGTCAATGATATGTAAAGGTCAGCAAAGGGCCTAAGAAATCATTCAAGATATTGTGTTACAAGGAAAAAATATATATATAAAATAGTTTGTGCTGGTGTAAATATATTTCTATGAATGGAATTATTAATATTTAATTTGGCTGCCAGATATTTAATTATGCTTTCATTAGATATACAGGAATTTACAAATATGAACTGTTTTTATTTACACAATAGCTTATATTATATATTAAGATAAAAGATATTTATATATAATCATTAAAATTTGATTTTATGAAATTATAAAAGAACTGTGCGAAAGGATGGGAGTTAGTATTTATTATGAAACGGCAGGAGTTCACAGTTAGTTATTCATAAACGGCCTGTAAGCATTTAGCTGCTTAAACAGTGAAAAGTTTAGCTACAATGAAATGAAATATTATACAATTCGCAGATTTAAAGGATTTTACCGCTGCTGATACCTTAATTTTGATAATATTCCTATAAAATAGCTTAACACTCAGTGAAATGTATTTAAAGGTAATTAAGGTAATGATGTTTAGTTAAATCAATTTATTGTTTACATTGTTTGATAATAATATACTTGAAGAGAGAACGAAACACAAATTAGTTCAAAGTTCAAACACATCTTTAATTATTAAAAAACTGACCTCAACTAACATATTCTAATATATTATGATGTTATTTCCTTTATTAATGAGTTCCATTTAGCTCTATCGGGAACGTGTGATCGAAATTGAGCAATTAAATGTATTTTTATTGAAATGCTGTTTATGACAGAATTCGAATAAGTTTGTACCATTCTGTACGTTCTATATTTATATTTGGTTATCGTATAAATATATCTTGCCAATATTTTTCCCGCACAGTTCACTCTTTAATTTCTTTTCAATTTGTGCAGCTGTTCGAACACTTTGCTTTCGATTGGTCGGTTCACTTTCGCGCTTTTTATTGGTAATGGCAACTGATGGGTGTATAAGACTGTGAGCAACAGTTTATTCTTCATAAGCCAGGGAATACTGCCATATTGGTATGAACTATTCGAGCCGAGAAAAGTGGCAGCCACTATTTGGATTTGTGGCACTTTTATTGAACACGGACCTGCATTAAAAAACATACTTTATCGTACTGTAAGGGGTTGCTGCCACCACGTTTTCTGTAGTTGGTGTAGTTACTGCTGAAAATAATCAACTATTTTTATTCTGTTCTATCCCTTTTTTTGTACACCGACCAGGCCGTTGTGTTGCTGAGTAATATTTCTGATCGCTGGTCTGTTTAATGAATTTTTGTATTTAATGAATGAACAACATTTTTCTTGTTGCTTCGTCCTGTGTCTGCCTCTATACTTTTTGTCTGCTCGTTTCTGTTTTGTTCTGTTTTCTGTGCTCTGGTGCTCTCCTCGTATATGAATTTTTATTCGCTTCTGTTTGGCAATTGATTGGAAATATTTCTTTTCATGTTTTTCAATTTGGAAAACCAGAAAACAAGAGTGCTCAGTGGCGGGGAAAACAAATGCCAAAGAGGGGATGCAGCAGCAGGTTTCCTCAAACGAATCGCAACCCCCTCCCGATCTGGAATCTCGGCGGCAAAGTGCTTTTGAGCGATGGCATATGAGTTCCCAGGTTCGTTTTTTGTTTAGACAATAATAATTTTTGCATTTTTATTTCGGTGAGCTCTGGGGCCGCTCTCGTCTCGATTTATGTTCCCCGGCTGCCTGACAGCTAATGTTAGCTTATAAAGCTTTAATTTATTTTGTTTTGATTACTGCGTTATTATCATGTACATAAACATGTTGCTGGACTATTGGCCTTTCTCTTATGATGATTGCTCGAGTGAAACATTCTGAGATTTACTCAGTGCCCAAATTGATGGATCTGCAATTATTATTGCAATATAAAATAATTTCTCAACGAGTTAACATTATATTCCTTGGGGTATATTCCAGAGAGCTTACATCAAGCTGTTATTTAGGGTTAGTCTGCTTAACAGTCAGCACATTGTTCTTTCTCTTTTCAGGGGACTTCCCCTGTCTGTCATCTGTTAAGCATAACAGCTTGGGCGGCATTTTTGAATTTGCTTGGAAATAGACAGAAAGTGAATAAAGATAAGATAAGATAAAAGGTACAACAAATAAGTAAAATAAAAAAATATACAATTAATTTCATTTGAACCATTAAATAAAAGCTATGTTTACCATAAATACGCGTTTATTAATGCCAGATTTCAGTGCTTGAACGTTGTGTTATTTGCTTACTTAATTGCAGCCATTTGAGTATAAAAATGTACTTATTTACATACACAGAATAAACGTTTGCCATTATATTCACAACGTTTTCAGAAGCTGAAAGCTTCTGTATAAACAGCGAGTTAATTATTCGCAATAAGTGCATTTTGCAAAAAGCAAACATTAACTGAGTCAGTCATTACCTGTATTTCCTGAACAAAGGAAAATTGCCTTGACGGCTTGATATTTTCTGCGTGTGCTTAGTAGAGTTATTTACAATGTTTATTATTTTATTAATATTTTTCGTATTTTATACAATTTTTGTTAATACTAATTCAAGCTCATTTTACACAGTAAGAAATCAGAAAGTTTATAAATATACTCTCAACATACTTGTAGTTAGAAAAATTAATCAACAAATTAATTTGAACCCTAAATACCTGTATTAAATTTTTGTTCTTTCTGGTTCCAAAAATGAATTCCTCTACTACTTTTTTAAATAACTAACAAATGATAAGTCCGACATGACAAATATTTACCTATTACTAGTTGTAGTAGGGCAAATATTTGTGAACTGTCACGCCTGATATTGCAGAACTTGACTTTTCCCCGCCAGCTTGTGTTTTATTTTCTCAACGTTCGCCGCTCTCTCATGCGAGTTTCGCCTTTTAACATTTTCCTGCATGAGATTTCCCTGGTAAGAATTTTACTAGAAGTAACAGAGCGCAGTTCTCTCTCGGGGAGCTTGCTGAATTTCCCCAATTTGCAGACAGGGAGAGAGAGCTGGAGAGAGCGTCTGTCCGAGAGACCCACTGACACAGTGATAAAGCTGGGCCGGCTGATAACAGAGAGCTGTTGGGTTCCCCACAGGTACGAGGTACTAGGTCCGAGCTCTACGAACTCTCTCTTCGGGGATTCTCATCAGATTCGGGGTCGGTCGGCAGGTCGGCGGTTCAGTCGCGTTTCCATTCCATCTTTCACCGTGCTGCGAACAGGCGGACGGACGGGGTCTTCAATTCAGTCGTCGGGCCGCCGCAGTTTCAACGCGCTCGGATTCAGATTCAGATTCACACTCAGATGCAGATTCGGAATTCACCAGCCTCCCGTGAATAGTTTAAATAATTAAATTTGTATTATAAAAATAAAGTAATATCGAAAGTTCCAGTTCGAATGTGCGTGGATAAAATAAATAAATAGTGCAAATATTTTTAGGAATTACTCAAATGAAAATACCAGCAGCAAGAAGCAAAATTTAATGCTTGTGCCACTTGAATGAAAAATCCAATGCCATTAGTGTGTGCAAAACAAAAATATATATAAATGTTAGCAAATATCCGAAAATATTTGCAGATAGCCATATGAATGGAAAAGTGCTCGGGAGTAAATAGGCCGAGAGTCGAAACATATCCGCCGACCGAAAACCAAAAATCTTGGACAAACTTGTGCAGTTTTCGTTTTCACAACGCTTTCCAAGTGCTATTATTAAAGTAATTTGTGCGACACTTGCCACCTGTTCGACAACTTTTGGAAAATACACACAGCACACACAATTTATGCAAACGACTTCGAGAAGAAAGCCGATCCGATCCCCAAACCGAGAGTGAGAGTGTCGATAGGAGTCGTTGACCCAACGTGTAAGTCTTTGGACCCATATTATAATCTGGACCATTTGCCTTATTCACCCCTCTGTGGCAGACTGAACCCTCGAATTTAACACCTTAACACACCGATCTTTGTTATCGCCCAGTGTTTGTCCGGGATTTAAATATAGATTTATGGCAGGCAAACATTAATTGGATTACTCGGGCAATCTTGGGGCATTGTGGATGAAGATTGACCTAGACCAAGGGGAAATAAATAGTCGAGAAAACTGACGTTTGTGTTGGGTTTCGAATTTAAAAGGAATTTATTTTGCGATATACTAAGCTGTCTCTCACAAAAAGTAGGTGTCAAAAAGATGAAAGTGATATGATTTTTAAATCTAAAATGTTTACTGAATAATATGTGTGTAACTAGCATTACGAATTTAATTTGTTCCACTCTGTATTAAATTATCTTTTCCGTTTTAATTGTACTAGTTAAATGTAAAATATGTTTAAAGAAAGTTATTACCTTGAGAAAACCAACACCATTCTGTCCTCGAGTGTAGTTTGTTTTGTTTATTTCGAAAATGTTGCGCCATTCCCCTTTATTTTTCCACCTTTTGGAGAGCCCTTGTCAGAGGTGCTTGAGAACTGTGAAAGCTCTCAGAGCCGATTAAGTAGCTGCTGATATGCAAAAAACACTTTGGCCGGGGGCATGGCTAATCAAATTACAAAGTCATATACCGCTTGATTTAATAACTCGGTACGGTTAGGGTATTTCCCGGCATCTGCCATGCCGCAGATGCTACCGTTTTCAGTGCTGCTGCTGCTGCCGGGCAAATGCAGCAGTTTTATCTTTAAAGTTCGTCCAAATTACCTCCGAGCGAGGCGCACAGATGTGCACCCAACGTGCGGGTGTGGCTTTGTGTGTATAAATTTACACTTAACTGCAAAACAACGGGCTTAATTGCCCGAAACCAAATAAAACTCAGCATGCCAGTGGATTTGGCCGACTGGTCCCAGGGAGAGACAGTGCCAGGGCTGAGATTCGGTGGACGGTTCTTGGTACTGAGTAAACGAGGGTATTTCTAACTGTACGATATTCTTATTCCAAAATTTCTTAAGAATTTATTATTATCTGCTTTAATTTTATTACTTTGGTACAACATCTTTTGTTCTAAAAATTAATACTCTGTAGGCCAAGGCGCTTTACAAGAAAATTTCATTCGAAAATAATTAAAATTCGAAATTAAATGTGCCTAAGAATAAACAAATTGTGTAAAGACAAGCAAGAAAATCAAATGTACTGAGTAACTTCTGGTCGAAAAAACTGTGACTTGTAATTGTTTGAAATTATTCCATAGCACTTGCAACAACTGCCGCGCGCATCCTTGAACATGAAAAGTGTGGCCAAAGAGCGAGAGAGAGTACTGCCAAAAAGATGGCTAGATGGGACAATTCATGTGGGCACTTACACTAATTACAACGCCGCACCGCTCGTCATTTAAAGCGTTGCCAAAACGGCACTGAGTCACGGCCATGTGTTCCGCACGTTCGTGCTTTAAGAATTAAAGCGGAGACGCCTTCACAACAATATATTCTTTACGAAGCTGACACAGTTTTCCAACTGACATTGCTGCTCCTGCTGCTCTTTCATCTATTGTAAATTGACTCTTGGCAGTGTGGCAAGAAAGGAGACAGATAGGGACAATGGGTCGTATGCGTAATACGCTTGACAGTTTTCCGTCTCCGTTTTCTGTCTCACTACCACACGGGGAAAAAATGGATCTTAAAGAAATGTATATAAGAATAATTGATTAAGAAGCTTCTTTGATGTGTTGTTATTAATTTTATGTGTTGAGAGTTTTAAATAAAAGAAAGAACTGAAGCGATAATGAATTTATTTATTGGCCAGACTTTAACACGATTATTTGTTTTACATTTAGTAATCGGCAGTGAAGTAATTTTAAATTCCACTTTTCCTTCCTTCTGCTTTTGGATTTTTTTTGTAAATTTCTTAAGTCCGGGATTTTGTGTCTGTTAACTTTTCTCTGTGCAGAAATGCTAGAGAGTTGCATTGTTTGTTAGACTTTTGCTTACACACTAGGGTTGCTACGGCATTGGAATGAACAAACGGAACGCTCAAATCAAAGGCGACAACCCGTAACAATGGAGCTAAAAATGCCAGCAGGCATTGCGGAAATATAAAGTAAACTATTGTTTCGCCAGATTGCGTCAGTGTCTGTGCTGTATTGCCTGTGGATTCTCTAGAAATATTGCGCATACGCCGTGTAACCGCTACTCACTTCTGCGACAGGGCACTGTAAGCGTTAATAAGCTTTTAATTAATTAATAATTAATCACTACGCACAGTCTAGCTCATCATCTAGCTGCTAGGCGGCCGAGAGGTCAGTGGGTTTGTCATTTTGCCATTGTCTGGAAGCGAGCCCCTTATCGTAATGGCCGAAAAGTTCTAATCGAGGCAATTAACGTGGCCAAATTTAATTTCCGTCCCCGTCGCTATCAGGCTCAAGGCAGAAAAAAAACATAAAACAGAAAAAAGAAGAAGACAGAGCGGAGCGCCTGCTTTTTATTTACAAAATATTAGTTAAGGCCTGCCATCAGGAAATCCATCATGTAAGCCTGGGATTTCTCGGTTGCATGTGTTTCTGTTTGTTTCCCGCTTTACTGTTTGCTTGCTCTAGGGATGAACGAGAGAATATCGCACAATTATTATTAAGCCTGTTCTTCGTAAATTATCGAAAACAAACGTGGAAGCGAAATCGTGTTATGTCGATGTGATGGTTTCTTTTGATTTATTTCTTTATTTAAATCTAATATCATTGAAATCAAGCCACATTTTCGATAAATTCCATTTTATTCCAATATATTAAATACATTTCAAATTACCGTAAATATGTTTAACGAATTAGTTTCTTATACCAAGACTATCGATTCCTGGTGCCATCCCTATTCTGTCTATTTCTCTGTTTGCCTTTCTCTTCATTTTGCAGGCCTGATAAACGAGCTCAGCTCCCCAGGTACATTTTTGGGGGGAGATTGAGGAGTTTCGGGCCCTTGCCTTTGACTGGCCATTAAGCAAATTACTTATGTTAATTAGTTGCCACGGCTAATGAGATATGGCAAGGATTTGCAGTCCGTGATAAGTCAAATTTAAAGCAACGTCGGGGTAATAAGGAGCCTTTTCCTGATTATCCACCTTCCGCTCCAATTTAGCCCTGTTGATTTATGATGCGGAATTCAGCCCAGGCACAATCTCAACTTGAAACCAATCTAACAGCGCTCCGGGCTCTGCCATACAATGGGAATTCAATTTCCCTCCCATACTTGCTTTGCTCTCTGTGAGCCCTTGATTCATCAAATTGCATTTATTTGCCAGATGAGCGAACTGCAACAATGCGGAGATGCAACAGTTTGCTGAAATGCAAGAAATGCATAATGAAAATTGCATAAATAAATAATACCGAGCAATAATTGAGAGCAAGCCAACTCCTGAAGAGGGCAAATCATTTAAATAGTCGTTTGATGCAATTTCGATTTCAATGTGCGTTGAACTGTAATCGGTATAAGAGAAATTCAAATGAATTCCTCGCTTGCAGTTCTAGGTTTACCTAGAACCATTAAGCCATGAAAATCCTTTACACAATAATGATATTATTTATCCCATCTCATTTGCGTTTAATCTTTGGCCCTTATTAAAATCTCTTTAAATCAATTTAATCGCATGCACATGTTTGCATTAAAATTAAAACGCATTGATACATTTGTTAGCCTTAAGCTGTAAAATAATTAAAAACGTAATTAGCTTCGTGCAATTCCCAGCAATTAATGTATTCAAAATGCCTTCAGCCTGCAGGGTCAAAGGGTGGGTCGATTTCCCAAAGGGTTTCAGGTCAGTGCGCTGGTTGGTAATAATTTCATTAAAATCAACTTTGGTTGCACACGCCTGCGGTCGGTGGACAGAAGATTAATTACTGCCTTTATTTTGACTTGGCTCTGCCGGAATGCAACACCTATCGGACTTCATAATTGTATATTGACACATAATCAATTGCCAGTGCAGTTCTGTGAAAAAACTAATAAAGCCACCATGAATGCGGAAAAAATGAATTCAAATTGCAGCGTTAATAGTAATAATAACCGCCATTAACTCCAGTGCACAATATATCTTAATTTTGGGCATAATTAATGCCTGCAATTATGCTGAGTTTCTTTGGATGTCGTTGCCTTTTCTTTCGTTCTCCACCTTGACCGAGCCACACATACTGGTATATACACACGCCGCACTAGGAGACGTAAACAATCCACTTAACATGCTGGGAAATACCATTTGATCCTGCCATCCATCTCCTGGGCCTTACGTATACGCATCGTGGGCCGCACGGAGCCTTTGGCAATAGTGTCACGCACATTATTGATAGGCCGACTCAATCGCCCCGGCTTGAGTTACCCAGCCTCGATTACAGCTTCCAGGCTCCAGACGCGGGACTCAGGACTCAGGACTCCCAGCCCCAGATTCTGGGGCCGCGTAGCATCTGGGCAATTACGGCTCGACGGTCGCTGTTTATTAAAACGACATAATTGCGAATTGAGGCCCGCAGCTCTTCGCTGTCTTGACTGCTTCAATCAACTGGATCATCAGCGGTTTGCTGCTGTTGGCACTCTTATCGTTAACCATCAGATACATACTTTCCCTTTTGTAAAACTTTTCCGCGGGAATTGACCGGGGAAATTTGCATAAGAAGCAAAGAACTTTGGCCTCGCTGGAAGTATATATATATTGTAGGTTTGTTGTTTGCACGCCCCGCTCTCTTCAATTATGATTAATGACCTGTAATTAAAGCCATGAAAGCGACCTTTGTCGGATACACAAATTGATTAGAGATGGACACGTGAGTGACGGTAGAGATTAGGAGGCTCGTTGAAAGTTCACTAGTCAACGTGATATTCAACTATGATTGAAGCCACTTTGAGTGGAGTAGAAATGAAGATAATATATAAAGTATATTTTTATTATATTAATCAAGCATTGAATTAAATGTAGATTAATTTATAATAAGTTTATTTGAAATAAGAGAGGTTTAATAGATGTATATTTTGGTTCTCTGTTTGCTGGTTACCTACCCTCAGGCTGTCACATCTCCAAGTCAGACACATTTTCTTTTATTAGCCATATTGTACACACTTGAGCGGAGAACCGAACGCCACAGAAGTCATTCAGCCTAAATCAGGCCAGAGTCCTCCACCGACCTTAGAAGGATGCTCAAGTGTTTTCGCTTTTCATTAATTAAATTGCCTGTTGTTGTGAGCTCAGAGCTCCTGTTCTAGCTGTAGACCACCTTTCTGGACAGTCCAGATTGTTTATGTTTTGATTTGCGCCAAGAGCCGAAATCCGAAAACATATTTGGGTTAAGTGCAGGCTCTCAAGTCCATCCTCAGCACTAAAGTGGTACTTTGTTTTCCCGTCTCGAGGGTGCATTATGTATTGTATTATGTGCGGCCTGGCAATTATATTGCTCCCGCCCCCGCACACCCATTAATCAGGAACGTCTGAACGTCCGAGTGTCTAAATGTCTGCCAAGACAGCCGCGAGCTCCGCCCACCATACTTCGATGGCTAATTGCATACATGGCAGGCGGTTCCGGCCGGAACACGTAAACCTAATTGTAGACGTCTTGCACTACCTGATTTTGATTGTCTGTTAGCCAGACTCAATGGGAAAGAGTGCACCCCTTGTGCTAATTGAATTGTTATCAACTTTGCCCTGCAATTAAACAGAGCACAGCTAGTTGAGATCTGCTTCCAAAGTCCCACTTTCGCTGAAAGCTATTTCAATTCCATGAATAATTACATGAGTAATTGTGCAGAGAAAATAATGCTGGTGTTTAGTTTGTTAGAAACTTATGCTGCTTCTTGTTAAATATTAAAATTTAAATGTATTCCAGTTAATAATAATATTATTAAATCCATTTTAAAAAGTTTTATCGATTTTTAGTATTCAGTATTGTATTGTAATGTATTGACTAGTCTAGATACAGTGCGGATTAACATATAATTTTCTACACCTCAAAGTGACCTTAGCTTATTTTGATTAAAGTGGACTTGCAAAAAGGAACTAAAAGCTTCTCATATATCTTATATCTACCACTGATGTTGCCAGCAATATTTACCCGCCCTGAAATTGTTTAGTAATATTATATACTGTCCATTACAAACTCTGACTGGTAAACAAGTAGGTAATCAAGCGCGGCAGGCAATTAAACGCTTTGCTCTTCCAGCTCGACCACTTGTGCACACAAACTGCAGAGC
Source organism: Drosophila burlai (assembly GCA_008042655.1). Taxonomy (NCBI): domain Eukaryota; kingdom Metazoa; phylum Arthropoda; class Insecta; order Diptera; family Drosophilidae; genus Drosophila; species Drosophila burlai. The sequence continues at coordinate 72,255 of VNJT01012134.1, forward strand.
AACTCCCGTTACGATTATGCCATAATCATCGAGATGAAACGGGTCGAAATGGGTGCGATATTGCAGCTGTGGCTGCTGAATTGTGGAAATTGTGGGAATGGCACTGGGAAAACGGGAAAATGGTTGCCATGTTATGCGAGTGGCAGCTGCCAGATATCCTAAAACAATGCGATTAAGCACATTACCATTCCGCTTGGCGCAGTGGGCGTATGCGTAATCCGCACTAATGCAACACCAAACTAATTGGTTCAGTTAATTAATGGCAAGGGGCACGTAAGAACGATGTGTCCATTGATCAGCAGATGCCAAGGAGAGGTTTTCTGTTTTTTTACATTTCATTACGAAAAGAGAGAAAATATAATGCAATATTAAGCTTCTTGCTTCATTACCAGAGATAGTTTAGTAATCTCACATTTCAATAGAGCAACCTTTTAGGGGAACATCTGTTTTCAGCAGCCGAACTGTTGAAACTTAACTATAAAATATAATATAAAATAGATATATGTAAGTATTATCTAATATTCTTTTTGTGGATTGGCTTGTGGCAGCTCGGTTGCTTTTAGCCTGGATAACACAGCTGTTTGTCATCTCTGCATGACTAACGCTTCTATCAACGCTGACCGTCCGGCCAAAAATAAACACCCCCTCTCACACATGGTGCTGTGTAAATAAATTAAATTCAAATCTAAATTGATATAAACTATGCTCATTGGGGCTAAACAGAAAAGGGGGAAAATAAAAAGAAGGCCCGTGCTTATCGCTGTCCAAAAAATAAAAAAAAAAACAGAACCAACAAAATCGCTGAGGAAAGCGGCGCCGTTGTTATGGTGGAATGGGGCGGGGAGGGGCGTGGCGGGCACTTTATCGCTGCCTAATTACGTTACTGATAAGCCCAGAGTTTATTCTTTCTTTTTCTATTCGTGTTTCTTTCTATTCGCTTTCATTTGGCTTCTTTTTTCTATCAAAGGTCTGCATGTGGTTCTGTTTTTTTTTCTGCTGGACAAGTCTCGGCGCTTAGCTCTTGACTTTCGGAACTGCTCAGCCGAGATTTTGTTAATAAAAATTAATGGCTTCGTGATTTGTTTGGCCTTAAGTGCAAAATTTCCCTATGTGCTTAATTCTGGTTCGCCCATAGATTATGTTTATATTGCTGCTTGTAATTTCGACCACCCAGACTGAAGGTTATACTGGAACTTGTGTTATCTGATTATTTTTTCTAAGCTTCTAAAATACATTTGATTTTAAGAGGTGAAATATTTTAATTCAAATTTTAATGTAATATTAATACTGTTTACCAGTTAAATCAATTGTGGCTTTTAATGTATCATTTTTAGTCTGAATATATATTTAAATACCACTAAAGCTTTTATTTGTAATTACTTATATTTAAAACCACTTTTAAATTTGTATAAAAGAAATAAGTTCGCCCAGGGTATCGGGAAATCTGTTTCTCTCAACGCCCAAGTTTGTTATTCTATGCAATATTTTTGTTTTCGCCTTTTCTCAAATGAGGGTTAATGGGGATAATATTGCAGATTGGCTGCTGCTGTTGGTATGCAGACAACGCCCACAGCAGACACTAATGCTGGGCTAATTATTTATTTAGCCGCTTTAATTACTTATTTATCGATTGCGCCCAGAGCGGTGGCGTATGCGTAATATCTGGAATAACCCTCGGTGGCAGGCGAACGAACAATAAAATCCCGCGAACGCTATTTGGTATCGGTTGCCAACGGGTTGGATAAAAATAAACGACACAATGCCAAAAATAAATAAAATAACTATTTATAAATATTCCATGCGAATGATAATTGATATTGGTTTGGGTTTTCGCAAGATGCGGGCCATGGCGGGCAAATAATGATTTATTCAAACACCATTTCCCGCCAGCGTTGATGTGGAAAAGCTTTCGCCCCTGGTCATTGTTTATCCGCGCTGTCAGGGAACCCATTAGCCCATTCAATCATTTAATGGTTAACGCGCATAAATACCAAGTGCGAAAATATTTATTTGCCCTCATAAAACAGTGATATTGTTGCCATTATTTGGCCATAACAAAATGTTTACGCCGCCGGTCATTTACCAATTTCCATGTTCATTTTCCACAGCCAATTTCAGTTTCCCATTTGCATGCGTGCATTTTCCTAAAAGGTCTCCCGAAAAATAAACCGAAATGTTGTTGGGTTAATAAGCTCTGCAATGAGTTTAAATACCCTGGGCGCGTTTATTTTGAAATTAGACTGGGTTTTAAAATAAATCAATTCGAGTATATCTGCTGGCTGGCAGACGGGAATTTTCATTCTGTTTGTTTTCGTTTGTTTGCTGGCTGGCTTTATCATTCGAATATTATCTTTATGCTTGGCTTGCCCCAAATATGCGATATTTATTTCTTCAATTAATTTAAGAGCCAACACAATAAAAATATCTCCATTATTTGTGAGACCGGATGGCGGTGGGAAAAATGATAAACTAAAAGGAAAAGTGTCTGCATATTAAAACAGCATTTTGACACGAATATTTTAATTAAATTGAATATTTAAATATAGATTTGTCTTTGAAAATCAAAACACCCGTCCGAAATACGTGTTTTCTCAGTGTAGAGGGAGTTTTTGGAAACACAAGTGTATCCGAGTGTAGCTGATGCATGTGAAATAGCCGAAATGCCGAAACATTCTGCATGATTGATGGGCTTTATGGTATGTCCAGAGATACGGATACGGAACTTTAGGGTGGACCGACGGTTGGCTGCATTTGCATACATCCAAGCTTTAGGTATGCAAATTGGCTTTATTTATTAATCGAATGCATTTTGTGGTCAGTGAAAATGGACGGGCTGAAATGTTCTGGCTTGACTCGGAATATGCACACAGGAATTTGCACTTTTTAAGCTATGGAAAATGTTTAATTTACTCCACCGGAAGTGACTTGATAAGTTTTTTTATAGCTCTCACTCGGAAATGGCAATGTTTCGGAGTACAAAAAAATATTTCCAGCTTCTCGGCTTTATGGTAATTTAAATTTTAAATTCTGTAATTTGTTGGTGAACAATTTCTGCTATCTAACTTCTCGGTATATTTGTGAATACTCACCGCAGCGGAGAGTGTCACATAAATCTCCCAGCGAATTTAGTTTCCGATTTGCATTCTATGCGTCGTCAGGTCTCCTCCTCGCACATAATTCATGCAGCTCGACACGCCACAAGCCATAAATTTAATGTATTTTTCAACGCTGGCTTCGTCCTGTTCAGCTCCGCTCAGCGTCCTCGACCTTGTTCGCTGCGTTTTGGCATCGATTTGGCTAGCAGGCTAACCGCGTCGTCGCCAATTATGCCATTGGAGTCTTTTTATAGAGTAATGGGCGCAACTCCATGGGCAACTCCAATCACGCAACCCTCCTGCAGCACCAACGGGACACTTTATCCTTTGCCTCCCGCTCCCTCAGCCTTGCTGCTTGAACTTCACATTCCTTGGCTCCACGGCGTCAGCCTTGGCTGCATTTTAATGGTTTTTATTGATTTTCAGCATTGTTTCAGCAGCACACGACCAACATGCCACCTGCCTCGGGGGCAACACCTGCTCTTGCACATTGAAAAATATGAAATTCCCAAAACATCTTCCAGGCATGGCATCTAGAGAGTGCTTATTTAGGTTAAAAGCTTTCCTGCAAGAGATTGTGATCTTGATATGCCTGATTTTATACGCCTGATACATAGTGTGTGACCAGCCATTGTTAGGAATAAATGCGACATGACACCGAGTAGACAAACTTAAAAAAAAAAAAAATGCATAAGAAAAACTAGACTTCTAAAACTTTAAGAATCTAACCCCTTAATTTACTCGAAAATTCTAATATTAAACTTTCCAAAGGTTAAAATAACCTTCTTTACTCCGATAAAAACTCGTTTCTCCCAGTGTTCTGCTGCTCGTTATGAGCATTCATCGCATCAATTGGCGCGTGCCAGCGAGGGTTCCTTTCCTAAAAACCGGCTAAAATGGGAAGGACACCTGGCCTAAAGGCTGGGTCTGTTGCACTCGCACTTGCCTGGCATTTGGCTTGCGGCTGCTGTCCTCGTTCCGAGCCTCTCCTTCAATGATTGTGCAGTAGTAACACGACCACCTCCTTCTTGGCTCCTACCACCACCTTGCCCATCTAACAGATGCCCCTCTGCTATTTAGGAATTCGCGCGCAGTTTTACCTGCTCTTTATTCGCCATGCCCTACACAAAACTGGGGTCTAATTGCTCCGTGTGGCTGTTTGAATAGAACTGAATCACACAATAAAATTACTTGGCAAATTACGACGTACTGGCCTCTATTCCTATAGCTTAGGGTTAATAAGGTATCATTGTAACAATTTATTAAGGGAAATTAAGTTCAATATCGATTGTTTAAAGGTAAAATAAGTAAAGGCCTTTTTTGGGAAAAATTGCCAAAACCATTATTTAGGCAATGATTTCAATTATAAACTATAACTATTTATAACTATAACTAAAACTAGCTGAAGTTTGTAAGTATATAAAAATGTTTTTTTCAATAAAAAAATGTTAAAAATGAGTTCTCTTAATAATAATGCTGTTTAAAACCAACAAGAGACCACATATTTTCCTCCCCTTTGCTACCATAAATCTTTTATTATCGTTGAAAAGTTTTGGAAAAATCGCTTCATTGATATGACCATGCAAGGCGAGCATCGGGTTGAACAAATCCAGGGATAATATTTCCAAAGTTTAAGTTATGCTAAGCAGCCTGAAAGTAGCTTCTCTGCAGAGTGTCCACGTCCTTGCCTGGGCAAAGGGAGCCAGAGTATAAGCCTCGACTATGGGCACTTCACTCAATTTTTTTGTCAGCCCCCCATTTCAGTATGTCCCGGATTGTGTGTGTATGTCTGAGTGTGTGTCGCTGTCTGACGGTGTATCTCTCACTCACTCATACTTCTGTTACATTGCCCCATGTTCCCTTGCTTTTTCTTGTATTTCACGGATACACTGCGAATAAAATATAAATAAAACAATATTTATTTATAAGGAAGCGAGGGGAAAGTTCATTTCAGAAATCCCTTTGCTTTTTATAAATCTTCGAGGATTCTAAATCAATAATTTCGGGTTTCTTATTTAAATAAGTATATAACTTAATAAAGGAAAATTTCGGCGGGTTTTTGTGCAATGTACCACTGCTGCTTCCGGTGAGCACGCCCCGCTTATCAGCGCATTTTCAGTTGTTCCTCGCCTTTCTCCCTCGCTTTGCTATCACACCACCCACATTTTCCGACCAGCGCCACCCACAATTTTCCCTCGAGTCCCTTTGCTTGTTTGCCTGTTTTGCATGTCATGCGCTTGTTTGTTTTTTTGCTCCTGCTTTTCTTCGTTTTGTGTTTCCTTCCGTTTTCAATTTCTTTTCTACATGTTCACGTTGTAGTACAGTGCACTCCCCTTCCGCCCTCTCTCATCACGGATTTTCTTATTTTATTTTTGCATATTTTGAGCAGTTTTCCGAATGACATTTCTGCTGGATCATGCCGTCGAACGTGAGGAGTAGAGTTGAGTCGTCTGCACTGCATCTGCCTCTTTGTCAACTAGGGCACCGGTGGGGAGTCCTAGCCTGTAGTGCTTTGTGTGCCAAGGATTTCACTACGAATTAATTTGTCGCCCTGTGATCTCCTCCTTCATTTGGGTCGCCTTTAATTTGCAAAATTAGCCAGGCTGCCTGGCTTGCCCAAAGATATGCAGCGTTTGATTGTCTCCGTTATTTATTTGTGGCAAACGTTTAATTGAATTCTAATTTAATTTATGGACCCACAAACACAAACATGTCAAATATTTGCACAAAATACCCAGGAGGTGGTCGAGCTTTAATTGGAATGCCAAAGCCTGTTTTAGGAGAACGGACAATGGACAGAGGACGGCGGCCATTGGGCATCAAAGTCAACTTTAACGCATGACCTGTCAGATCGAAGCCAGTGGTGCGGCAGTAATTCATAATAATACGAGTTATGTATACATTAAATACAATAATTTATTGATTTTTCATACGAGCGTAATTCCGCACGCATCCGCAAAGTCATAATGGAAGCGGCCTGGAGATGACTTCCGCTTTGTTTGCCTCCGATGTCAATAAAAATATGTGCCGCCCGGGAAAGACCCACAGTCTCGTCTGACTTCATAATCATCGACGAATCAAAGATGAGTGCGTGACCGAGGCAGAAGTTGTGATTGGAAGGGAATTATTGATAGAGTCATGGGGAGCTGCCTTAGCACTGGCAGAACATTTACACACACAAATTTTAAAAATAAACCTAGAAAATCAGTGAGTTATTAAGAAAATTAATGAGATTTTATAGTAAGAAGAACTTGAAGGTTACAAACTGAAATACAACAAATTCTCGAATTCATAAGGGAATAAAGAGATATCCTGTGCTAGTAGTTATGATCCCTAGTTCCAATAATGCCCCATTTTCCCATCTTGTATTATTTCTCTATAACATCTTTGAATAATTATCAGACGTGATGTGAATTTCTGTCGTATTGATATATTTTTATTCTCTGTGTACTTAAGGAATAATAATAATAATTTCTATCACGCTGCCATCTCTGAGGCTTACAGCTGAGTGATTGACATGACCACAGGGGGTCAAGGCATACGAGGAGGTGGCCAGGACATCGTCCTAATGGCCCATTGACAATTATGGCGCTACTAAATCTTGGCCAGCAGGGACACAGCTACTAAAGACCGTGGCTAAAGAGAGAGAGAGAGAGAGAGTAAGAAGGAGGGAGTCGGAGACTGAGTCAAAGCACAAGCAAACATGGCCCCATGTCATAAGCAAGAGGTCTTGTACCTACAGGACTCGTCTTTGTTTGTTTGTGTTACTGGGTAAGCACAATAGAGGAAATGGAAGGGAGGCGGAGGATTCCCGATTGAGGTTCGACTCAGGGGGCTGCATATTATTCAATTAAAATCGCACTGCCATTAAGCTTGTACGGACAACTGTCAGTAACACGCACGCAATCAATGTCAACACGCACGCCCTTCCGCACACACACTTTCTCAAATGGGCCAAATGAATGGCAAAGGATATACGCACGCACACACACTGGCAAGCGAGTTCGGTGCCAGGACGAGTTGCGAGTACGTTAATAGAACTTAGACTCGCATAAATGTCAGCTACAAGATTTGATAGCCCCGGGTTAAAACTAAGTCCCTGCATATGCGTGTTTGGAGTGCTTGGAAGTGTGAGAGGCGAGGCAGGACTTTTCATGGAAAGTCCTTCTCTATACTTTCTCTCTCTCTCTTGGTCTCTCTTTCTTCCTCTGCGTGCGCCCAAAAGCAGGCTGCAAAAATTGAACAGGCTGGGCCTGCTTTAAATTTATGTGTATGTGTGCAAGGACCACAGTAAGAAGAGCTTAAAGGGGAGGCTGCCTGCAAGTAAATGATTTAAATCGTATTTATAAGCTAAAGGGATCACAACTTTTCAGTTCATTTAATTCCAAAGGCTTCTCCTGTATTTAAATTGAATTTAAAATGATAAAATATATTCAATATTTAAACTTTTAATTGGATAAGTAGAGAATTATCTTGAATATGGATCAATAATATTTATTCTTAAAGTGTTTGTAAATTTAGCTGGTTGTGTAGATTAAGTCATAAAGTGTCATTTATAATTGAGTGAATTTAAAATGATAAAATAAATGCAATATTTAAACTGTTAATAGGAAAAGAAATAGAATTATCCTCAAAGATTTGTCTTATTATTTGCTTTTGAAGTACAATATTTAATACCAAAGTTTATTTAAATTTGATTTGTTGCACAGATTAAGTTACAGATTTGTAAATTATAACATTCTCTTGGTCAAAAGCAAATGCACCTCAGCTTGCTTTATTTCTTTTCGGAACTAAAATTTCCGTTTAGTACCGAAAAATGCCTCAATTCTATTTTAGGTGCCTTAACTTTATACAGCTTCGTGTGCACTCAGGTTGTGTGAGAATATGTCGGTGTGTGTTGTCGTGTTTTTCGAGCATCTAGAGCAAATTAAGATGGAGGAAAAACGGCACCGAACACCTCCACATTTTTCTCCTTGGGAAAAAGAGTTTGAGAGGCGGCAGTATGTATCCTGCCTCATCTGGCAGCTCGACCTCGTAGCCGCATAGAGGAAAACTTTTTTGTCTGCCCGGTGCCTCGAAAGTTACCCAAACGCCGGGCTCCTCCTTGGGGGAAAAACGAGAAGAGGAAAGGAAAAACTGCTGCCCCTCAGTGAACTTTTTTATGGGTGGGAGAATGGAAATGAAAATGGGAACGCGAGGGGACTTGCTCCGGCGTTAAGTGGCGCCCAACCAAGACGCAGCATCAGCAGTTGCCACGCCCCCTGAAGCACCCCGCCTGCCAGACTCCCGCCCAGCTCATGGCCTGCCTGCAGGGCAGCAGATAGCAAGCTGAGATGGTGGAAAATATATATGGAGTGCAGGAGCAGAATTTTACACAGGAAGAAGGAATATATAAATTGTTTGGTTAAATTAAATCGTTCTTTAAGTCAGACAAATATATTTAAAATATATATATAATATGGAATGCTAAAGAAAGAGTATAACTATTTAAGGCTTCAATAGTTTTTATATCAATACTCTGGCTTACGATTTTTTCCTTCGTGTAGCACTAGCAATGTAGCCTTATTTTTACGGCTATCGTTTCAATTTTTATGGCTTAAGTTGTTGTAAATTTAGTTAGCAGTAGAGTTCAGTTCTATCATCTGCCACTCTGGCAGTCGACGAGCTCGAAGGCTCGCTCCTGGGAACTGAACTCGAGAGTTTGGCTTCGGGGGAATCGATATCCTGCGGCAACAACTGCGGGGCTGCGTGTCCATCTGCCGTTCTATTAGCCGTCAGGCGGAAAATTTAATACTGTTTATTTACACAATTTTCCATTTAACCAGGAGCGGTTACCTTCACTTTGAGGGTTACGTAATGCCGGCATTAAGGTCAATTCTGTAGGTTGGTATCCGTCTTTAAGTAACTCTCTATCTTTCCTCTTTTATGGTTCTATGGGCTACAACCGCATAAGATACACTAACTCACCCAACACCCTCGCTTCACGTATTTCCGTTCACACTTTGTGTGTGTGTGTAGTGAGGGGAATACGAGTTAACAGTACATTTGTTTTAGTATTTATGCGTTGATAAACATGGAAGGCAGTCCCGCCGCCTCCTAAACCCCACTCACAAACTCCGGCGGCCCGTCCCGTGCGCTTAGCCGTTCCGTACGTTATTCAATTTGTCCAACCAGACAACACCTGCGAAGGCTGGGACAGCACCTGTCCACCTAACCACCTAACCACCTGGCACTGGATAACCTGCTTAACCCAAGGTGAGCTAGCAATCTGATTTGTGTCCTAATTTAACGACGCCCAAAAAAAAAAGGTCGGTTGGATCAGCAAATTGCTGGCCAATGAGAAATGCATTAGCCTGTGAAATTATATACGACCAATACCGAGTTCAAGTTGACTTTGAATAGGAACAAGAAGGTCTATTAATATTGATGGGACAATCGCGAAAAGTTTCCCAAAAATTCATTCATCGATTGTTGGCACAATGATAAAGCCTTCAAATAAAGTGAATTATTTAAACAAAGATAAACGAAAATAATACAAGAAATTGTAGCTGTCAGGGAATTTTTATATCATTGTAAACCTTTTATAAACTTGCTTTGCTTCTAAAAGGGTTTTGTTGCTAGCCAAAAAGAGCTTTAGATACAAGTTATTTTTATCGCGGTGTCATATCGCTAGATTTTTAAATGAGGGTTAATATTCTCTACTGAGGCCGAAACATTTAAACATACATACAGTAGCAACATTTTCTATAAAGGTTTTCTCCTAGTGGATTTGAAATTAAATTAAATAATCTATCTCCAAATAAAATATAAAATAAATTGAATAATAAATATTAAGATGTATAAATCTCGCTGACAGTAAATTGCTTGCATTCACATATCAAAACAATGCAATCATATTTTGTTCACATCGCAGCCCATAAATAAAATGTCAAGCATTTTGTATGCCTTTTAAATATTTTATTCTGCGACCTATACAAAATCTGTTCATTTAAAGATTATACCTGAAAGCATTTACTGGATTAAAGGTGCCTCTTTAATTGCAATGCTTCGAAAGTATCGCTCAATCTTTATTGGGTTTCCATTTATTTATTATCGCCCTTCGTTTTCAGTACATTTATTCGAGCAATTTTGTCTGCTGTGGCAGGCTACGCATAAATAATAAAAGAACTCGGAAGCCGGTGCCCCAGCGATTTTCATGGGCCGCTCAGAGAATGCAAACGCGGAGTGAACAAAAAAAATTGGGGGGTGTGGGAAAGGCAAGCGGAAGCTAAGCTGAAAATCTGAGTTGTCTGCACCAAGAAAAATTTATTTAAAAGCTAAAGAAATAATAATAAACTACATAATAAATTATTTTGTACTTTAATACCATATTTAAAGCCCCGCATCATTATAACAGTTGTACACCAATTCAATTTAAGTAATAAACGTATTACACCCAGTAAAAAAATAAATTATTGCAGGATGTTTATATTAACTCTCAACCATTAATCTCTATGATTTTCTTAAAGTGTTTGGTAGTGGTATATCATACAGAAGCTTGGAAAGGGGACTGACGGCTGGGAGTTGTTGCGCCATGCAATTTATGCAAAATCACGTATGCCAGAGCATAAAAAAAAGAGCTCGAAAAAACTATAAATAATGCAACAGCCGAAATGCACTTGCAGATACACCGAGCTAGGTATTTCCCTATATTTGGGAGCTTAAAATAAACATCGAGACAGGTGGCGTGGGTTGGCTTCAGGTGACTAGGCAAATATATATTCGAGCTACGAGTTACGAGTTAGAGGGAACCCACATCCATGTCGTTGACTGCTGTCAGTCGGGCAAACATGCCACTTTGACCCATTTCCAGGGCCAACTCCCCGGCAGGCGTTAATCTTTTTTATGTGCAATACCATCCTGGGTCGCCGAGATTCAATATAAGATACTTTTCAAAGGGCCTGGCCCCGGGCTGTGGGCCGTGGGAAATGGCAGGAGGAAGGAAAATCAGGCCCTTCAATTTTATTTAACATTTCGGCTGTCATTTGGTCCTGAGTGGCACTTGGTGTTGGCTTTATTGGGTTCATCAAATGGCCGACAGCAGCAGCAGCAGCAGTCACCAGTCAGTGGTAGTCGACATATGTGTTCCCCCCCCTTTGGATAGTTGCCATAGATACTGCGGCAAAGTGGTTTCTGGGATGGAGTCTGCCACTTTCTAATAATCCAATGATTGAGCCCCATATTCACCCGGATTTTTTCCATCTTTTCCTTGCAGATTCGAACGGAGGTGAGTCTGTGAATTTGACTACGGAGCCATTTGGGATTTGGGTAACCTTGAGAGCAGCGGCAGAGCAGAGATGGGAGAACGGATTCACGTTCCACTCGACGAAGCGCCAGAAAAATTTGACTCTAGATTAGGCCATAAAAATACGCATTAAGCTGTCTGGAAGAGATAACTTCATATGAATTTATTGACATTTCTGTACGGTTGGTCAGTCGACTGCCCACTTGTTTGTACAAAAAACATTCCTTCGTTTGCCGGTTGCCGCTGGCCGGCCGACCGACCGCCTTCCTTTGTGCCCAACTGAGCATGAAAAGGCCAACATCCGTTGCGGCTAATGTGCCTGTGGGCAGGACATGAAAAAAGTGCCAGTTCGAGGGTCCTTTGTGTGAATGCGGCGACTGAGAAATACATAAATAAATTAGTTACGTGCCTTGGCACAACTCCTCTTTGGCACAGTATTTGTTATCAATTTTTCGACTGTCAGATGGAAATATGGATATATTTTTGGCCGAAATATTTGTACACCTTGATGGGCAAATTTGATGAGTTCGGTTTTGCGTGGGCGGGTGCGAAACGATTCAATTTATTTATTTTGCCACTATCACTTCAAGTGGTTTGGAGATGATTGTTAGGCATTTACCCTGAGAGATAAAAACTAAACTAAGGTTTTAGTGACATAAATTTGTGCTATTAGTTTTAGCAATTATTTATATTAGATAATTAGTTGAATAAAAGAGTTTTAAAGCTAAGACAGACCAAAACTCGATAAAATGACTTAAAATAACATTTACAGCTTAATTTATTTAATGCATTTTTCAATATGTATCTCGTATCAGTTATTCGAAGACGTTTAAGAATTAAACGGAATTAAAGATAGATGATCTTTAAGTTAAAGCTTTAATCTTAAATCTTAATTAATTAAATCTTAAACATTAATTTATAGCTTTAATCATATATTTTTGGCAAGGTTAATATTTAATCCCTCGTAAACATTCTTATGAGCATACTTCTACTTGTTGTATTTATGAGTAACCATTTAAAGGAATTTATTTTTGTCCGACTATGCTTCCCAAACATCGTTTACACCTTGCTGGACATATTTGACGAGTCCGTTTGGGACATATGGTTTTGCTTACAGTATTTTTGGGAAAACTTCTGCATTTCGCATTTGATATATGGAAGGATTTTCCATGTGCCTATCCCCGCTCGGTGACTGCCGGATTTAAATCACAAGCTGGACAATGCTTAACTCTGCGGTTGTGCTTCATAAATTTTGTTTATTCATTTGTTTTTGCCTTGTTGTCCTTGTCCGGCTTCGCTTTGCTGTGGTCCTCACTTTTTTTCCAACATTTTGTTTAATATTTTTTGTTGGCTTTTGTCTGTTGGTCAATTATTCAGACCGAAACGCTTGTGGTTTGCACAGTTGGCCGGGAAAGTGGGACATTTAAATAGCTTAAAGAGCGCCATTGGGATGGGGCTCTAAAAAAAGCGGAACGAAAGGGGCAGGTGAGCAGTGGACGTGGACGCAACGAGACGTGTGACTGTTGACTGGCTTGTGTAAATTGCATAAACTTGGTAAATGTGGAAAAGTGTTGCTCGCTTTTGTGCGACAGGCTGGGACAACAACACGAAACGGACTTTACATCAACAGGTGCGGTGCCAGGTGTTTGTGTGTGGGTGAGTGAAGGTGCAGGATACCCCACAGCAGGCAGTTCATTATGTGGCCAGGACTGTTTACCTAGGACCCTGCCCTCCTATCCACTGCTTGTCTCCGCCGGCTGTTTACAGTGGTGTCAGTCATTGGGTTGGTCACTCGACTACAGCTCCAGGTCCTTGGGCGAGCTGCTCGCATCCTGTGACCACATCCTGTCTACGGCACTCCGCCGCGCTGTCCATCCTCGTCGGGCGAGAGGGAAAGTTACAGAGAGAGGAGAGAAAGAGAGAGAGGGAGGGAGAGAGAGAGCGAGAGCCTTTTACAGACCCATTGTTTGGGTCAGCACACTCGGGAAAATGTCTTTGAAATGAAGATAGAAGTATTATTTAAATGAATTTTCAAAAAAAAAAACTTTTCTACTTTACTATACTCACTAAACGTCTTTAAATATTTTTTTGTAATGCAAGTTATAGATACTTCAATTCTAGGCCTTTTACCTTTACTCCAAGTGCAGCAGCACTCATAAGATTTTAGCCAGGACCAAAGCATTATAACGCCACTACGGGGAAGCCACAGAGTTCCCTTTTGATCCTGTCGATGGCTGAACAATGCTGGGCTGGTGTTGGTATAGGATGTAGGAGGTGTGATGTATGTGCGCCCTGTTGTGGGGCACAAGAAATCAAGCGTAATGAAGCCCCAGACAAAGGCGAGGTTCCCCCAGCATCCACCCGTTCAACCAAGTGGGCAGCCTGACGAGCAAGCTCACCCATTTCATCCCATTCAAAATTCAACGGAATGATAATAGATATGCCGCTGACACTAACACGCTTACGCACTCAAGGAGTGTGTTTTGATTTGGCCCCGAAAGAGCATTCCACCCTTTTTCACCCGAGCTTACCACTTTTCCCCGGCTAAACACCGACCAATTAGGGCGGAAACATGCGACGTCGGGATTAGCACCGAATTAGTTATTGTAATTGAACGAGCGCCTGTACCACGACAGTTGTGTTAGCAGGACGTTTATCCCTGGGAAAGTAAAGTGAACCATTTAGGAGGTGGCAGGTGGTCATCGGCTTTAAATGCATAATACCGAATGCTAAGCAAGTTTTAAGTGGTCAAGTTTTAAGTAGAACCATCCAAAAGTTTGCTGAATTCGCTGGAAAAGCAATCTGAAAAACGACAGCTTAGGCAATACTTTCAAAGCAACTTTTTTGTCCCCCTTTCCCTTTCCCCTTCCCATTGCCATTTGGTTTTCTCTTTGGTTCGCCTTGGCCAGCCATTTACCACCGATTTAATGGGCAAGTTGTTTACTTTGACTTGACATAAATTGCACACATACGTGTGCCATTAAGTAAACTAGCCGCGGGTGTGGGCGTCTTCTGCTTGTATCCGTTGGTTCCCATGCAATAACAATGAAAATCATAAGCTAATTGCCATAAAAAGAAGAAATTTTAAAAGCGGAACCTTTTAGGGCTGGGCCAACGTCAAAGGCAAAGGCTGAAATCGAAAATCGCTGCAGGAAACGATGTGACGTGAGGCCTTTGTTTGTTTTGTTTTAGATTATTTCTTTTTTGTTTTTTTTTGTGCTTCCAACGGCAGTTCAGCAGTTGCCCTTTGCTGTCCACAGCAGCAATAATAAGAATAACAAAAAGCGCTTTCAGGGTTATGGGCGATGATAGGGGCAGGAGGGGGCAGGAGGATGGGATCGAGTTAAGCTTTGTTGTTTTGGCCACAGCAACATCATTGAAATTGACTTCATTATTATTTTACAGTCTTGGCCTCAAGTCTTGCCCGGCCATCTCTGGCTGGCTCTGCTTTTTATGGCTTTTTATCAAATCTTACATTGTGGTGCTTGTGGCACGTTTTGCACTGATGGTCGTCGTGTTTGCTTATTAAAATCCATCCCCGGGCATCCTGTTGCCCCTTCCTCTCTATATATCCTTCTATATATGTGCATATATATGTAGTGGGGATATCCAACGATACATAAGCAAGATGCTGGCCCGAAGTGAAATTGATATAATGCATTTTGCAAAGGTCCCTTGTCTTGTGCACAGGAGATAGCCAAAGGAACCGGCCATAGAACTAAGTGGAGGCCCCATTAGCAGAATAGTCAGAAGTGAAGTCTTTTGTCGAGAAATCGATTACAGCCAGATATAAATTTTGCTTAATGATATCAGAAATGCTGAAGTTCATGGAATATTAAATATCAAAACTACTTTTATAAAGCCTTATAAGTTAAAGATAATATTTAACAATGTATTATATAAAAGTTTATTATAACTAAAGTATTTTTTTATTTTTTATTTGTATTTTTTTTTACAATAATAAACAATAATACTATAAGCGACATTTTTTAAATTTGTTTTATTCATTTATTCATTTACCAACAGTTGAATTTACTTTAAAGCTATAATATTAAGCTCTTTTATTATTATTAATTAGTGCCAATCTCCAAAAAAAAAAAAAAACTACTACAGCAAGTATGCTGAACTAATAACTTCATCTTAGTTCCTCATATAAACTAAACAAATAAAGATTCCCAATGCAGATGTCGCAATAAAACTGGCAGTGTATTGGTTATTGCATTTTCACAATTACTCTATTGCTTTTCCATTTTCCTAGTTTCACTTGCCATTTGTCAGTCACTTATGCACTCTGCTCACTTGCTCGTTTCGCTCTATTTCGCTTTCATGTTTTTTATATTCTTTATTGTGTGGGCGGGGGCATTATGCAAATTTTTTATCGCCATTTTGGCGAGCTTAAGTCAAATGCTTTTCACTTCCGCGGCCTCAAAGCCCCTCCGCGCCCTTTGTCTTTGTTTGTTTGTGAGCATTAACGCACACACCACTTGCACATGAGCACTCTCGGTGTTTTTGTTTTTTTGGGTCACTTTCAAAGCTCTTGGCGTTTTTTCAAGTGGTTTTAGCACACACTAGAAATAATTTCGTGTGTGGAATTTGCTACTGGCGGGCGCTATCAATGCGATTAAAAAACAATTACACTTGTGACATTAATGGCGCTCACACATACTAGCGATGGCACAAAATATCATCGTATTAAATACTTTTAATCATTCTAGTACTAGTCATAAAGATATATTCAACTGAAGTCTTATAACCATAAATTAGAGTATTTTTGAGAAATTTAGGCAATAGTTGCGCCGAATATACATTTTAAAAATGATTTTAAATAGAGGTCATGATATTCATTCATAAATGTGTTTTCAATTATTCCATACTCAACACCCTGCTGCATTCTGTCATTTGCCTTTCCTTGAATAATTGGTATTTATGGTGTATTGATTTCGATATTTTACTAAAAAACTTCACCAACAAACACTCGTTCGATTTCATATGTTTTCTGCACGAATGTTTACCTTTCATTTATATATTGTTGGAATTTTTTTATAATTTTTCAGTGCGTGTCTGTTTGTGGCATCTGCGAAAAGAGCGAACGATTTGTTTACACGGCAATGGCAATGGCTGCTGGCCGGATAACCACATCAAAAATAAACAACAAATTTAAAATTGATTTTCCAAAAATCAAAATAAACGAATTCTCTTTTTTCTGAATTTTGTTTCATTTAGTTTTGTGTTTTTCATTTCGGAGTTTTTATTGTTGTTTGTCTGTTGGTTGCTTTAAAGCTCTTTAAATTAATTGCCCGGGTAAATGAAAATGGTGGGGAAAGGGAAAGCCTAATGGCCAGGCTAATGGCTGCTGGCCGACATCTTGCGGCAATATTAACATGATTGCCACGAAGACCCCTCCTGAGAGCTGATGGATCCTAAGAAGGGAAAGCTTATCAATGAATCACCAAAGCATGTGATTGATGATTGGATGTGATGAGTGTCTTCGCCATATGTCTGAGTGTGTGTGGGTGCGTATATACCGTTCCAT